>JAIUZE010011932.1:0-64297 GCA_022085475.1 Heliosperma pusillum | reverse complement strand
CTTCCAACATGTGGTTTTGTTGAAGGTCAGGGGGTCCTGAATAATGCAGAATGTTGAGAAACAAGTCTAGTTACCTAGTTAGATAGTAACACACAGAAGAGGAGACTAGAGTTACCCCAATGCCTGAATGGAATACCTTTGGAGTCCTTGGGAGTCGGAAGTGCAAGGAAAGTAGCATCTCTTTGGAAGACGACCTTTCCATTACGAACAGCGAAGACTGAACAGTCCTTAGGTAGGTTGTTTGCGCAATACTTGGCGACTGAAATGGATGAGCGGATAGTATGATGTTTGGTAGCAGTGCCAAGTATAAGCGCGGTAGATGTATTTGATTTGGCTTCACGGACTATTAATTTGCGGATTGATGAACCACGGCATATCTTAAGCTTTAGATGAACCTAGCACCATACATATATAAAATTACATACATAGAGTGATAGAAGAGATTGTAGTTTGCCATTAATTAATTCCACCACCTAAATCGCAAATTAGTTTGTAAATATCTTAATGAATGAATATATGAATTGACTGGAAAAGTAACAAACCTGTTTCAAGTTGCAAAATCCTTCATAAACACCGAGAATAGAATCAAATGCCTTGACTAATGACAGCAATGAAGATTTACCATCTTGATCAACAATTTCTATTCATCAATTATTTATTTAAAAATATTAATAAATAAAAACCCTAAATCAAATCAGGAAAGTACATATTAATAAATAATAAATAATAATACCGTTAGAGGGAAGAACATGAAGAGCAATAAGAAGATCACCGGGTTGAGCAACTTTAACAAGTGACCAAGTAAGCAACTCTTTACTTTGAGCATCCATCTTCACTCCGACAACCACCGTCTTTCCGCCGTCCACGCTCATTTTCCGACGACTTGACTTGAGGATTTAAAACGATAAGCAACTAATCAATTATTCATCTGCTTATTCCTACCTAGGTTGCGGTTATAATAATAATACTAGAGTAATTTATAACAAATGTGATGTGACGAGTTATTGAGTGAGTAGTTTGGTTGTGGACTTGGGGGTTGTTAAATTTCGTAATCAGGCCTGGGTCCAACCCGTACTGAGGAAAGAGAGTCCACTTTATAAACCCAAGGGGGTTCCACTCTAAAACCAATTGGCAATAGAGGGAGTAGCCCATTGCCTTATAAGGTGGTAAACTCTCTCCTCTTTTATCAATGTGGGATTACACTCACAGGTGGGAAATCGGATTTCTTCACACTCCCCCTCACATGTGAGCCCACTACAGACTGGGGGCTTTCTGTCCTCTCTTCCAGTACATGTGAGCCCACTACAGACTGGGGGCTTTCTGGGCTTTCTGTCCTCTCTTCCAGTACATGTGAGCCCACTACAGACTGGGGGCTTTCTGGCCTCTCTTCCAGTCGTCAAGCAAACCGTGTTATTCTTCAACGGCTGCGTTTTTCTTAGCCCAGTTTTCTTTTTTTTTCTTTTATGCCCAGGTCTTTTTACCATGGGCTCTGATACCATGTTAAATTTCGTAATCGGGCCTGGGTCCAACCCGTACTGAGGAAAGAGAGTCCACTTTATAAACCCAAGGGAGTTCCACTCTAAAACCAATTGGCAATAGAGGGAGTAGCTCATTGCCTTATAAGGTGGTAAACTCTCTCCTCTTTTATCAATGTGGGAATGTGGGATTACACTCACAGGTGGGAAATCGGATTTCTTCACATGGGTTTAAGATTCATCCGCCGTCTGCTTGCTTATCAAAGTCTCTCACCAATAGGCATTACTCACCATCTTCGCTCTACCATTTGTAACGGACCTGCCAACTAAGTTTCAGGAAAAAGGACATCTGAGGCTAACCTCATACTTAAATGAATTTGAGTTTTATATACTCCCTACTAGTTTTAACCCCGTACAAAATTGCACGGCAGGGTTTTATGAAAAATAGTATATATATTAGTAACAAAATATACATGATATTAAATTGGGTGGAATTTATGTAATTAGCTAAATATATTTCAAACTTTAATTCTTATAAAACGCGCTTTTACACTAAGTTAGTATTACACGACCTTACAATTTTACTTATTGAGAGATTAAATATAAACTGAAGGAAAAACGGTAAAATAAAAAGTAATAAAAGGTGTACGACCTGTACTTATACTTAAAATTGGATACTGTTTAGAATCTACTCCGTATGATGAAATAGGTAATAACTGATCTAATATGAAAATCCCCCTATATATAAAAGGGGAGTTTTTTCCAGCCTTCCTATTGGCTGGAAAAAACTCACATTTTTTCCCATTTTTTTAGGTGAGTAGGACCCACAAGAATTACACACCATTTAATTACTCTCCTTTCCACACTAACTAGTTTTATACCCGTGCTAAAATGCACGGATTGCTTTTAAAATTATGATGTTCGAAATATACTAATTAAACAAATATATAATTACTGTCAATTTCTATGTCAATTTTTTGTTTGACGACGATCAACATGCAATTTATTATTGTGAACCCGTAATTTATATAGATGGTGTATGTGTTATTTTTTTAATAACCTTAATCGATTTCAATTTGTTCTAAACATGTACTCGTATAATAGTATATGAAGTATATGAGAATTTTAATAATTTGTATTTTTTGTATATAATTTTTGGAATGTAATTTTTTTTTTGATTTTATTTTTGGAATGGTAATTTAAATTTTGTCGATTGTTATATTTTTTTTTCCTGATTAGCATAGTATAAGTTAGGAAATCATATATTATATAAATCATACAAAGTATTATATGATAGGCCATCATATTATAATCCTAATTATATGGTAGGATGTAAATATAAATCATACAAAGTATTATATGATAGGCCATCATATTATAATCCTAATTATATGGTAGGATGTAAATAGTTATTGTGGAGAGGAGAGAGGGAAATTAAATATTTTGGAAATTGTATGGGTCCCACTCGCAAAAAAAATGTGAAAAAAGGTGAGTTTTTTCCAGCCAATAGGAAGGCAGGAAAAAACTCACCTTTTATATATAGGAGGATTATTTACCCTCTAATATCCCACTTTCATTATTGAAATTACTTATTAATACAATATCAACATAAAAAATTACAAAAAAACTATATAAAATCAGTACTAAACTTCATATTACAAATTCGAACAACCAAATTTTTATGGGTAAGACGGCGGTGGCGGGAAAGTTTTGAGGGTGGTGGCAGATGGGTGTGATTTGAGGGTGAAGGTGTTAAAAGATTCAGTTAAAACTGTAAAAAAAAACACAAAAATCTGATATAAGCCGATGTAAATCAAAAGATGGAAACTTTACTCACAAAAAATATAAAAAAACTAATAAATTAAATTAAAAATAAAAGCTTAACGGATATCTGACTCAAAAAATGATAATATCATGAGAAAAAATACTAATAAAAATATTAATGTTATAAAAATAATCAAAACTAAATCGCGCCAAAAATATAAGTGAATATTTAAAAGAAATAACATATTGCTTTATAAAAGAAAATAATTTGAAACATATTGTTTTATGAAACACCTTACTTATATAAGAAAACTAACTAATTAAATAAGGTCGAAATTGATGAACAAAAATATGAAACAACAAAGAAAAAATATTGAATAAATTTGAAATAAATAAAAATTGAACTAATAAATGACAATACTTTATACAATGAGTAAGAAATAAAATAAGACTCAAAAATTTCTGTAAACTGATAAAATAATAAACAAATGAAAAACATCATACATGTGAATGTGTAATGATTATCATATTCAAGAGTGCTATTAGTCACTAATTTTTTATGGTGAGGGGTGAGGGGTGAGGGTAAAAAGAGAGGTGAAAGAGGGATGGCCGAAGAAAGGCGAGAAAAGAGAGTAAAGGGTGGGTAGGGTTTGTTTTCAAGATTTTATACGAATATGGATATGATAGGGGTTTATTTGGACATGGACCGCGTGTAGCTTTATGAGTTAATATGGACTTTGTTTATATTCGTTGCTGATAATAAATTCACGAGTCTCATATTATTTTTCACAAATATGTAAGACGGTGTTTCCGTCTTAAATTTAAGATGGGTCAAGTATATAAGTAAACTAAAAGTGAAACATATATATTGGGCTAAGCAACAACTTTGTTATGAGATGTTATTTAACCCGTTTTAATGTTAAGACGAGATTAACAAATTATCTTTTGCATGAGCTATTTTTTTCTACAGATTAAGAGTTTGGGTCGGAAATAGTAATTTGGTAATTATTTTATGGAGTAATTTTTTGTTCGAGTATTGTAAATATTAATTATTATTTTACAATTTTTTAACATTAATTTTTCATGTATTCTTTTTAATTAACACATGAAAAACGGATGGTGTGACCTATATTTTAATGAGATTTATGAAGTATATAAAATTATTGTTTATCTTATAGTATATCTTTAGTTGATAATTTCACGGGTTTAAATGTTGACAAATTAATTAAATCATTTAAAATGTGCACGTGTCAATTTTTGTTTGTCTACTAAATAACAATTTGTACAATATGAAATTGGGTCATAACTATCATTTTTTAGATATCTACGGGACAAAACTTTCATTTTGTCAATGCACGGGTGTAAATAAAAAAAACAGATTTAACAATTTTTAATTTTACTAATCCTATGATAATTTTTGTCTAAATAATTTTCTTTCATTGTATATAAGCCGATCTTTTTTTAAGCTGCTTAAGTAACAAGACCGAATAGAAAGTCAAATTTAGCTGACAAGAAGGAGTATCTTACTATAATAATTATCCAACCACTTGACACTAATATAACATTTATACTAATTGCAAGCTAAAGAAAGTCGTAGTTCAAATCTAAAATCTTCTTTATAATTAAACTATTACCGTGGCCAATTGAAACTGTTAGACAAAAAAGGCAGATTTTATTGCTTTACTTAAAATATTACTCTTAATTTTTAAATATAATTAATTTTTAACATGATAAATATTTAATATAAAACTTAATCTATGTCAACGAACATTTTAATAACAACTTTTGAAACAACAGACCCGTGCAAAATTGCACGGGTTTAAAACTAGTATGTAACAAACAAAAGGTTACTATATTTAAAAAGTAGGGTGAAAAAGTAGAATTTGAGATTTTTATTTCCCTATTTTCAAGCCCACAACTAGAATGAGAATTAATTAGAACATTGCTTTATTTTGCACTTTCACAATTGTTGTAAATTAAATACATATATTTATGTACATATATGTAAAATATACATATACAGTATATATATAAACGATGCAAAGTAATATTAATTTTGTTACAATATATATATCTCAATCCCTGAAAGTACATATTTTTTTAATCTAATTAATTAAATGCATGAGTACATGCCCATACACATTCACCCTTTCAATCATCATTTCTACAAGAATCAATCCATATATATTAAATGAACAACCACAGGCTGACACGAAAAGTCTGTGATTAAAAGTACATATTTAATATTAATTAAATACTAGTCCCACCCATGTTCATTCACCATCATTTATTTAGAGATTTCATCTCATATATGGAGTATGTTATAGCACTACAAGAAAACAACATTCAGGCGACTGATATTGGCGACTAATTTCAGTCGCTAAAATGAATTTGGCGACTGAAATCAGTCGCCCAGACCCAGTCGCAGTCATTAGTCGCCAAAAAAAATTCGGGCGACTACTTTCAGTCGCCAAATTTGGCGACTGAAAAAAGCGTCGCAAAATTGGCGAAATGGCGACTGAAAAGCGTCGCCAATTTGGCGACTGATAGGCTTTGTAGTCGCCAAATTGGCGACTGAAATCAGTCGCCATCAGTCGCCAAATTGGCGATTGGCGACTACTATGACATCAGTCGCCAATTTGGCGACTGATGTCAGTCGCCATTTAGTCGCCAAAAGGCCTTATAATTTGGCAAAATACAGGGGGTTTGGCGACTGAAAGTAGTCGCCAAATGAACATTTCAGTCGCCAAAAAACCTGTGATATTGCAAGAAAATTTCTGTTTTCATCCTGCCATTTCGTTACCATACCATACCTGCAAGTATACAAGAAAAGAACCATAATTTCACACATTTACAACAACACGATGTGAAATCAACATCCTCATATAGATAAAGAAAACTGTTTCAAGTTTACAAATCGTTAACAAATCGAGTTTAAAAAAGCACAAGTCACAAGTTTCCCAAGTCTAAACTAATATCAGAAGCCTAGGTTTATATTGGATTCGCTAAACAGTCCACCATCTCCATTGCCTTCATCATAATTCCGCCGAAAGGGAGGCGGACCTTGGTTGCAGTTTTCGAACCTGCTTTCCCATGCCTTGAATTTTTCTTTCATTATTCTTAATTCCTCATCCCTTTCCGCATTTTTTCTTCTTTCCTCGTCAAGTGCGGCTTGGAGTTTTCCCACGACTGTCGGCTCGTAGGTTTGCTTTGAGGTGGACGACATTCTTCCCCTTGGAGTTTCGTAAAATGCTTCCTTTGCCGACCCAATCCCGTAGACATTGCCCTTCTTGAAACCCTTTGCCAAGTCGAACCAAATCTCGTTATCGGACTTGTCGGGTTGCCTAAGTTTCTCGGCGGAAAATGCTTCCTACAAAATATAAACATTGTTATTAAAAATAGCTACAAATTGAAATTTGTTAAACATTCAAAAAATTGAACTTAATGTAAAAATACAAAAATGGTTTGAAACTTACATATAAATCCTTATCTCTTGGTTTGATCCAATATCTTCTATTGTTTTCAAGTCGGGAATGGGTGTCAAGGAAGAGCTCCGGAGCTGTGGGCGTGTTAGCTTTTTTCTTCTTACCTTCTAAAAGAAGAAATTAAAGACTTGTATTAGAAGATTTTAATAATAAAAAGAATTTAAGATATAATTTTCAAATTGCGGAAAAAGTGGAAATTATAACTTACACCCAAAACTAGGTCCAGGAAAGATCGAGATCCTGCATGATGCGATGGCTCAGCCGCTCCATCTTTCTTTCCTCCTTTTTTATTTTTGGATGCTTGGGCCGACCTAGCCTGAAACTCCGCAGTTTCACGATATTTAAGCATATCTTCATATGCACGACCTACAAGTTAAATAAGTATTATAAAATATGACAAAATGTGTAAAATTATAACTATATACAAATAACAAAAACAATTAAATACCTCTCATATGCTCCAGCTCCTTCTTCCTCTTGACAACCTTATACATGTTGTCCCTTAACCGTCTAGTGCACGTCTCATTGTACCTTTGACGTACAATATACTCTATTCCGGCCGGCCAGTCAAATGTTTTCTACAATTTAAAAGGTAAGTATTAGTAAAATAAATTATTAATTAAAAACTATAATAATGTAAGAAAATATAAACAAAAATAATATACCCTAAAATTATTGAACCATTCCTCTTTTTGTGCAGAGGTAGCCTTGGTCCAACAAGTAGGAGCAACCCCCGTCATCTTCATCTTTGTACTCTGAGTACAACCGCGTACAACCTTTTGAGACGAAAACCTGAAAAATAAATTATGGAATAGTATGCATTTATGGTAAATAATGTAATATAATTATAAAATAATAAATTAAAGACATTGGTGGTTGTCTTACCAAAACCCCGCAGGATCAAGTATCATCTTCCCTTCTGGCGTGAACTGGATCGTCTCCGATGTCTGATCCGAGGACTCATCGTCATTGGTCGATTCCTCGACCACTACCGGACTCTGCTGATCAATAGCCTCCATCTCCTCATCGTCGACTGAAGATGTACTACGGCGTCTGTTTGAACCGCCGCCACGTTGCCTACCTCGACCTCCTGCCATCTACAATTACACAAATATTCAAATTGTTAGAAACGGTTAATAACATAAAAAACAAACATAAACATAAACTATTAATAACATAAAAAAACATCAACTAACATAAAAAACTTAATTAAAATATATATTTTAATATATCTTTACCCAATTAATCATTATCATCATCAAATTCGTCATCATCATCATCACCATTTGATTCATTATCATTATCACTATCAACACCACCATCACCGTCAACTTCACCATCACTACCATCCTCGTTTTCAAAACCTTCACCCTCTTCATTTCCATTCTCATAAATGTCCTCATCAGGTGGAGACAACATAAACCCGCTAGATACTATTTCTTCTTGAAAAAAAGTTGTATCTACTTGTGAGCGTGCTTTTGTCTTAAAGATTGCACACCACTGCTTTTGATTTCGATCATTCTTTGTGCTTGGATAAGAAGCGAAATATACTTGATTGGCTTGATGTGCGAGTATAAATGGATCATACTTTGAGTATGTCCGGGTATGATTCACTTCGACGATTTTATAACGTTCATGAACTTTCATACCGGCCACAGAGTTATCCTTCCATTCACACTTAAATAAGACAGTATTATAAGAACGCTCACGCCCATTATAGCTCAACTCAAAGATATCCTCAACTATACCATAGTATTCGTTGTCATCAAGAGAAGAAATAGTAACTCCATAATTGCACCTAGCCTTATTCTTACCGTAGTTGAATGTATGGAAATTAAATCCGTTGACCGAGTAACGATTCCACGTTTTCACCTCTCGTGAAGGACCAAAGGCCAAAGTCCTTATCAAATCATCTTGGATATTTAACTCAATTACATGGTTCCGAAACCATGCTGCAAATTGATCCTCATGGTTACTCCAAACATCATCTCTATTCACATTAGGATGTGCTTTAATGAAATCATTCACAAACTCCGTTTCATATGATTCCAAAATCTCACAATTAGAAAGAACGTAAAGGTGAGCACGATCATATTCTTTGTCATCCAAATATCTTGTTCCCCCAATTGATGAACAACCCTCATCATCATGCATTTGGAAAAACTCGGGTAAACTTGTCTCAAGTTCATCCGCTTTATCAACACTCAAGTTTTTTGCTTTGGTTTCAATATGTTTTTCAAAGTAAAGAGAGCAAAAATTTGCAATCTCTTCCGTTAAATACGCATTACATATTGAACCTTCAACCCGAGCTTTGTTACCAATTTTCTTCTTCACGTGATTAAGAAACCTATTCAATAATTGATGGGATTAATAGTTGTTAAGACTAGTATATAAATATTAAATCAATTAAAGAGATAGTACGATAATAATTATAATTTAATTACTACTTAGTGATCTTACCTTTCAAATGGATACATCCACCTATATTGGACGGGGCCTCCAACTTTGGCTTCGTAAGGCAAATGTATCGGTACATGCTCCATGGAATTAAAAAATGATGGAGGAAATATCATCTCGAACTTACACAATATCTCTGGTATTTGCTTCTCAAGACGAATCATGTCATCAACACATATTGAAGACGAACATAAATCTCGAAAAAATTGACTTATCTCAACAATTGCATTCCACACAGGAGTGGGGAGGAGATGTCTCAAAGATACAGGTAATAATCGTTCCATGAAGATATGACAATCATGACTTTTCAAGCCTTGCAACTTTAGCTCCTTCATATCAACACATCGACTAAAATCGGATGCATATCCGTCAGGAAATTTTAACTTTCTTAACCACTCACATAATATCTTCCTTTCAACTTTGTCAAGTGTAAAAATACATTTTGCCTTAGACTCATCGCTACGAATGTGAAGATTGGGACGATGACAAATTGTCTTCAAATCTTCTCGTGATTTAACAGTATCACAAGTCTTTCCCTTTACATCCATAATTGTGTGAATCAGTTGCTCAAAGAAGTTCTTTTCTATATGCATTACATCCAAATTGTGCCTAATTAACATCGTTTTCCAATAAGGAAGATCCCAAAAAATGCTTCTTTTAAACCAACCAATTTTCTTCTTCTTCATCACCTCCGTCTCTGCTTTAGTACAATCAATACTACGTGACAAATCACAAACCATATCCCACACCTTATCCCCCGAAAGTCGATCTAAAGCATGATTCCGCTCCACTTTACCTTTTCTGAAAGCTTTTTTGTTGCTCCTAAAGGCATGCCCCTCCGGTAAGAATTGTCTATGACAATCAAACCAACTCACTTTTTTGGAACAAGGAAGCGAAAATGCTTTGCTTTGGTACATGCAACAAGGACATGCCTTTTTTCCCGCGGTAGACCATCCAGATAGCATACCGTAGGCGGGAAAATCATTAATGGTCCACAACAATGAAGCTCTTAGTTGAAAATTTTGCTTTAAAGACACATCATATGTTTGCACACCTACTTCCCACAATTGTTTCAATTCTTCCACCAAAGGTTGCAAATAAACATCTAAGGCGATTTTTGGATTATCAGGGCCAGGAATAATTAGTGACAAGAAGATGAATTGTTTTTTCATACATAACCAAGGTGGTAAGTTGTATGGAGTGACCATTACGGGCCAAGAAGAGTACTTTCTACCAAACTGGCCAAATGGAGCAAAACCATCCGTACAAAGGCCAAGTCGCACATTACGGGGTTCCTCAGCAAAGTCGGGGTAAAGCATATCAAACCGCTTCCATTCCTCTCCATCACTCGGATGACACATCTTTCCCGGAGTACGAGGATTTTCCTTGTGCCATCTCATTTGCTCGGCAATGTTTTTGGTAGCAAACATTCTTTGAAGTCTAGGAGCTAGAGGAAAGTAAGTTACGGGATTTTCGGGTATTGGTTTCTTACTCTTTTCACCTCTCTTTTTTGCATTCTTTCCCTTTTTACCCTTCAAGACAATACTTCCCTCAATTGTCTTATATCTAGCCTTTTCACATTTACTACACTTGTCAAGCAAAGCATCATCCTTCCAAAAGAGCATACATCCATCGGGACATGCATCAATCTTGTAATGCGGAAGTTGTAGACCTTTCACTACTTTTTTGGTATTGTAGAATGATCGGGTCATGACATTATTATCGGGGATAACATCCTCAATCAAAGAAGCAATGCCATCAACACAAGTAAATGGCAAATTGTACTCACATTTCAAAGTTACTATCCTAGAGGCGGCTTCTAACAATGACATTTTGCTCCCTTCATATAATGGTTTTTCACTCGCCTTTAACATATCAAAAAAGGCTTTTGCTTGTGGGTGTGGTTCTTCTTCACTCATTGGTATATGATCATTATTGAAAATATTAGACTCAAATGCATCAACTACCATATCTCTATATGGGTTCTCATTTTGTGGGATTTGGGATTGTTCGGGAAGTGAAAAAAATAATTCTCCATGAGAAATCCAATTGTAGTAGTTTGGACAAAACCCATTTGTATAAAGATGTTCTTGAACCTCAATGTCATGTAGATATTTCATGTTTTTGCATTTAATACAAGGACACCTAAGTTTCAGTGCTACTAAATCATACTCGTCTTGTTGTCTAGCAAATTCAATAAACTCGGCAACCCCCTTTATAAATCTAGCGGTAGGACGTCTTTTCTTATCAATTCTATCTTCGTACATCCATGTACGCTCCAATCTCTTCATTTTAATCTAAACATTAACCAAGACAACAAGTACAAAAAATACTAACACTAATCAAAACCCCAAATATTAACAACATTAACACAAACAATCATATTTATCAAAACCTTAAGACTAGTATACTAACACAAATCAAAATCATCCATACTAACAAAATAATACTAATAACACTAATATTATTAACATACTAAAACTAATAAAAAAACACTAACCAAAACCCCTATACTACCAACACTAACACAAATCATGAAAATTATCAAAACCCCATTACTAACAACACTAACCCAAATCAAAATTAACAATACCAACAAAATTAATACTAACAACACTAATAATATCAACAACACTACCACTAATCAAAAACCCCCAATTAATCTAAGGATTCAATTTACAACAAACACTTAACATCTAAACCAATAATCATCACAAATGTTTATATAAACATATAAAATCAACTAAATACAAGTAGGAATCACAAATTAAACAAACAAACTAAATTAATTGAAGGATTGAAATTAGAACAAATATACCTTCACCAATTAGAAGAAACAAAGCAACACAAGAAAAAGGAGAGCACAAAGATCCGGTGGAGCTAGTGTCGGAGTGGTGGTTGAGGGAGTGGTGGTGGCGATTTTGTATTGGGGTTTTTTGGGTTTTTCGAGTTTGAAGAAGTTTGATGAAAGCAAAGTGTGCGGATAAGTTTGCGATTTTGGAATAATACACAAAATGGCGACTGAAATGGGTAGTCGCCAAATTGGCGACTGATTTCAGTCGCCAATTGGCTTATCAGTCGCCAATTTGGCCACTGATTTCAGTCGCCCGAGGTTTTCTGATAAAATTCTGAGTCTTTGTGGTAGTCGCCAAATTGGCGACTATTTTCAGTCGCCCGATTTTATATTCAGTCGCCAAATTGGCGACTACTAGTATCAGTCGCCTTAATTCAGTCGCCTGAATCAAGATTTCTTGTAGTGTAGCCTGTATGTGAATTGTTCATTATACTAACTTGATTAATATAATTGTTGTACTAATATTTAATGTTAATTTGATGTTAAAAAATCTAATCTACAACGTGATGCACAACATCATTTTCGCAACTCCAATAAATGGAGTTTTTGTCATCCATCTTCATTTATTGTTTCTAATGCAGTTAGGATTTTTATTTTATTTACCTAATATGCAAATCTCAATTAAATATTATCACTAGTAATTAAATAAATTTGTGAACGGAATAAAAAAAAATTGTTAAAATTGTTTTTTTAAATAAGTTATAAATATATTACTTAAACAATGATAAATTGTAAATGTTTAACCTAAAACAGAAATAGTGAACAAATTAGAATTTTTGCCAAATACAAAAATAGTAGAATCATTTTTCTTAAAAAAAATTACAATAATGGAAACAAATATAAATGAAATATATAGTATTAACAACGATATACCGTTTAAAAAAATAATGAGTCTTAAAAATTCAATCAAATATGGAGTATTTTTTTTATAAAATGCATGTAACAAATATAGATATAGATATTAGATAAGCTAAAAACCGAAAATTTTGAATACTAACATAAATCTTAAAAAACACATTTTATAATTTTTTTTGAAGTAATAAAAACAAAAAAAGAAAATATTACATATAATCTAATATTCTAACATTTTCAATTTTCCCGAGTATCATTAAGACACTAAAATTATTTCAGTAAGATGAATTGAAAATTAGTTCAATAACTTTAATGTGAGTAAATGATAGATAGAGTTGGGTAAAAAAAAGGAGGTTGGAGTGATGTGCTTATGTGGAGTTGAGAGAGGGGAAGAGACATAAGCACTTATACTCACAAGTCACAACACAACAACATAATGAGGAAGCTAGGTTTATAAGAGTAGTTCATACGTATTACGTATATATATATAAACATATTTTTTGGGCCAAAATGACATGAGACTTGAGTAGAGCTCATATTTGTCTTGTATATGGTATATCACACATTGTATTAACCATACTTGGCCATTGAAAATGATTTAAATGAATTAATACTTTCCAAGTTAAAATTATACTCCATACACAAGTTCTCATTTAAGACGGAGATATCTGTCGTAAGCTTTTGACGGATCAAGTATGCCCATTTAAGATGAAAAAACAAAGGCATAATGCATAGGAAAAAAACAAAATATTTGTCTCATCCACACAAAATGAATATACCCGTTTTAAAAGAGATCTACTGAAAATAATGTTGCCTAACTCTTTTTAGTTCACGGGGTAGAGTATGTATTTAGGAAGACAATAACCTCGACCTAAATGTACTCAAAACAAAAACATATCAAATCTTTCATTTTAAATGTACACGGGTCAAATTGTTTATTTTGTCCTATTCACTAATTAACAATTGTTTTTAATGAAGAAACATGTCAAAATTTTCATTTTAAACGTATACGGGTCAAAATTATATTTTGTACAGTGCACAAGTTCTACAAACCCCTCACGATTTTGACTAATGAAAAACAGGTTTACCATTTTCCATGTGTCTACAATAATTTAAACCTGTGTACTTTTACTAATTTTGTGTTATTTTATTTGAACGATTTTGTTTCATATGTTAGTCACTTTTATTTTCTAAGTCGACCTTATTAATGAATATTTTTGATAATTGTAAGTAAAATTTATAATTTAAATCTAAAAAAGTAATATATGACTCTATAACTTAACTATTACATTTGTAAGTTAAAATATTAAAAAAAAAGTAGAGATACTTTACTTACTATTTAATTTTAAAACTTATTTTAATAACTATAATTGACTTCCAAAGTAGATTTTGATTAATTCTTTATTGCATAAATGTATTAGTCGAAGATGGAATTTTGATTAATTTAAAATTTTTGATTAATTCCGTTACAACAGGCAATTTTGCATTAATTCCAAACTAGATTTTGATTAATTTAAACCCGTGCAATTTTGCATGGGTTTAAAAATTTTGGAGTGTAAATTTTAATTATACGGAATGTAATAATTCGTGTTTATAATATCTTTTTACGGATGTGTAAATAAGATTAATAATGATACTCGCATTAAACTATGTAATTATTCATTTGATGTTATGTTTAATAAAATAAAGTGTAGTGTAATGTAACACAACGAAATAATTAATGAAATTGATAAAAGTAGGAGAGAGTAAATAATAATCAATGAATTGAAGGAGAGAGACTATTAATTCTTAAGCATAAACATGAGGGGTCTTACATCACTAAAAGTTTGATAAATCTTTTTTTTCATCGACAACGCTTTACATGTTTTCGCTTTTATATATAGTAGATTTTTATTCTTCTTTATATTGATTATGTTTGTAGAGCTATTTATATTTAACGGTGAATATTTGGGTTAACAAAGATTTTTAAGTACTAGTTTTAAACCCGTGCAATTTGCACGGGTATGCTGTTTTAGAATTTCTTATTATAAAAAAATGTTATATTTAAGGTTGATTTTTATATTAATTAATTATCTTCTTTAAAACTTAATTATCTTTATAAATAAATTTTTAGAGTAAAACAATACAATCTCCCTATGTAACACCCGGAAATGTACCCTATTTTTCTAGTAGAAATATTTTACGAAATCTTTTCAGCAAATTTAAGTTTTAATTTATAATTTTATGTTCCGAGTCGAATTTAGAATTTCCGAGTTCGTATTTGGAATTTCTGTGAGATTTCATGAAAATCCCGTCTTAAGGCGAGTTTGACTTTTCTTGACTTTTGAGTCGAGTTTGACTTTTCTTGACTTTTGAGTCGGTTTGACTTTTCTTGACTTTTGAGTCGAGTTTGACTTTTCTTGACTTTTGAGTCGTCTTTGACTTTTCTTGATCTTAAGTCGACTTTGACTTTCGTTGACTTTTCGACTCACCCTTTACTTATACTCCCTCATACTCCTTAACCTATTTTCATTCAACACCAACACCAAAAACCTTTTCTTCCTCCTTAAGCAAACAAAATCATGGTTTCCCTCTTTGATTTCGATCTTAGATTTCGCCTAGCTCATTCGTTCTTTGACGGAATTCACGTAAGTTCGTCTTATTCTTCCCCTCTTAGCTTCCTCTATCCGTATTCATATTAAAAGTCGTCTTTCTCGCTTTTCAATCTTTCCGTCTTTCTCAAGATGAATTTTATTCATCTTTTATTACCTATTTGTATGGGGAGACCACTAGGAAGGCTTAGTAATCGATTAAAGACGCGTAAAGGTAACGGTGAAGGGTTACTCGGTATCATTTACGTGTTTTGCATGCTTTATATGTTAGAGATCGTATTTAGAATACGATTAGAAGCTTAGGAATCATGTTATGATTTATGATTGTTGTTATTTGATGATTGTTGATGATGAATATTGATTGTTGATAATTATTAGAAGTGAATTAGGAGATTTGAAAATGATAGGATTGGTGTTTGTTGTTCTCGGGTGGAATGGGGTTCCTGGCCGAAGGACCGGCAGCCGGTTCAGTGCCCGGCTGGGAATTTCCTGCACCGACCCTTTTTCGTAGAATGATCATATCTCCTTCGTTACTTGCTTGTTTTGGGCTTGTGACCACTCGTTGGAACCGTAAGAGGATAAGCTATCACCTCGACTTGGAATTTCTGCATTTCCATATCTAGAACTCTAGTTATGACCATTTGAAGTAGACCCTTGTTTTGATAGTTTCCAAACTTGTGATTTTTGTGTTTGTTAGTGTTGTGCTCTGAGCCGGGGTACCGGCCGCCTCCCTCTTGACCGGCCTGGAACACACTACCTTGTTTTCTATGATTTTTGGTTTTTGCCTTGTGCTCTGAGCCGGCCCACCGGCCGCCGGTCCAGTGACCGGCCTAGAACACGGCTGTGTTCTTTTCTTTTAAATTCTAAAACTCGTGATTTATAATAGTTCGCATGATCGGTTTATCGTATAATTTTACGTAATGTCTTATAATATCCATGTTTTGGATGTATGATATTTCATTCGCTTGTATCACATGTTTTGTGACGGTTTTCGATATGTTCCCACTTTGAGTCGGTTTTTACAAATGAGTCGGTTTGAGCACTATTTTGTCTTGTGCTTTGTATTCTCATTCCCTTGGCTACCTTTCCGTTCGTAAGGCTGGAATGTCGGAACGGAGAGGTATCCTACTGCTTAAATGCATGTGTTAGTGGGCATACGACGACGTTGTTGGGAGTTGATCGCTATGCGTTGATCGACCCGGCCGTCAAATGTTGTGTACGCGAGGTGGTGTTATTTGCATGTAGCGTACCGCATGTTATGAGGCTTGAGCTCGTTTTCCGCCTCTTTCGTGAATTGATCTACCGAGAATGTTGGGGGGTACTCGGCGTTTCCTTTGTAAGACCGAGTCTTGGGTGCGAAACGTGATCGCATATCGAATCGGAAAATGTGATTCCGAGAATCTGGCCAGGTTTAGACTAGGAGCCTTATATTCCTACCAGGAGGAAATTATGTGTCTACATAGGCGAAATGTAAGCATCGCGTATGATTTCAGGGAAATGTGATCCCGTGGATGCCTTTTAATCATACTTGCCATGTACACGATGCTAGTGCGTTTCATTTACCGTGAGAAAGGTCGTCTTTGAGTCGTCGTCTTTGAATGCGTGATTTCATGATTTTATTCATGGTCATTGCATGATTGGCACCGTCAAGGTCTTGGTTCGTGAATGGATGATAATATGTTGGATTTATTGGGATCATCGCATGACTTGACGTGGTTTGTCTGTCGAGTCTCAATCTTATCAATCTTATACCGCTAACGGTGAGATGCAAGCCCTAGTGAGCGTATTCGATTGCCTAAGAGTGTCTTCCCCGAGTCTTTGAATAACATGATGGTTACGGATTTGATTTCCACATGATTTTATCATTATCTATAGAATTGCCTATCTATTCTTATCGTATCTCACATGTATATCTATATGTATGCATGCTCTACTTTTGTATTTCCTTCTATGTACGTTTGATGTGATATGGCTGGGAGAACCCGGAGTTACTCCCCACTGACTGTGGCGTTCATGTTTTTCATGAATGAACAGGTTGCTTGCATGGATGGCTTTTTGAGTATGCTATTTTGGGTTCGGGTGTGAGCTAGCGGGCGTAGTCCCTGGATGATTAACCTCTAGACGATTTTAGCTAGTTTGCTAAACACTTGTTCTTTGCTAACATTTTGAGAGACTCCGTCTCTTTGTTGTATTCCGCACTTAGTTTGTAATATTTTGACACTCCTCGTTTTATCTATCTTGCATGTATAAAAGGTTTTTAAAATCTCATATTTCCGCTATATAATTCACATGCTTGTTTGTTTTATATTTCCGCATTCGCGAGGGTTGTCACACCCTACTTTTTGTTTTAAAGTTTTTGTTTACAAATGAAACAATTGAATTGTAAAGTCATATTTAAGATTTTCTATTTGAATTATAAATGTCATTTGCAATTAGTATATAAATGAAATATAAGGGTCAATAATTGACCAAGTACCAAGTACTTATTGTAATACGATATCCCCTCTTCTTAGCAAACTTGATGTTTTGGTCAGTCTTCTTACTCGGGAAATTTTAAAAAGCCCTACTTGTTTAAGTTAAGATAAAATTAGCAAATGAAAATAAACACAAAGTTAGTGAAATTGAACTGTCTGAATGGTTGCAGACTGTTACAAATGGTTAAATTCGTTTTTCATTTAGTCAAACCCTTGCACATGACAAAATGAAAATTTTGACGCGTGCATATTTAAAATGAAAATTTTGTCCTTTACTACATATTTTATTTAGTGAAAACGGAACAAAATGAAAATTTTGACTCGTGCACATTTAACCCGATTTTGTCAAATTGTTAGATATTCAAACCAGTGAAATTATAAGATAGATATTATATACTTCAAAAATCTCCTTAAAATAAAAAATATTGTGTCAATGATCATCAAATATAAACAATCTCTAAAAACTAATTAAAATAATTGACAAATTACTATCTTCAACCTACATTTTGCACGGGTGAGTTGAGTGTGAGTTACTTTGAGCAACGGGGTTTTGCACTTCCATTTTCAGTGTTTGAAACTCTGATATTTTGTATATTAGGCAGTCCGCCACTGATGTTGGCCAAAATATAGGAAATATACTTATAGATATGTTAAGTTGCTAAGCAAAATATTCATTAATGGAATAATGGGTAGTTATGAAATTTAGTCATGCAGTGAAGAAATTTAGTCATGCACTGAAGATAGTAGACAGTTATAGAAAAATGAAATGCAATAAAAATTATTGTTTAGAAATTCCTACTTTTAAGGTGACTAGTTTTAAACCCGTGCAAAAAAATGCACGGGTCGTAATAGCAGACACTATCATTAGATACAGAAATATATACATGAGCGTGATTAACTATTTAATATCGTGGGAGTATAAATAGTCCACAATTGGAGATTAAATGTAAATATAATTTTAGTTAATAATTATTACAATATGATGCAAATTATGTTACAAAGTGTGTACGGAATCTAAAACATTACAAATACTCGAAAATTTCATTATAAACTACACCGGATGTCATATCCGATGTTTCGCTTATTCTTGTCGCAAATCAATAGCTTCATCATACCTTGTTTGCTTATAACCTTGGGAACCGCCACACAAAGCTATCCATGATTAAAGACGTGTTTGGAATATAAATGCTCACTTGAGATAAGGATTGACTTTGACTTATAAACACCTAGTTACACAAGTCCCTAAATCTGTTATTATCAATCTGGTACGATAGCATAAACTACGTGATTGATCAATGTTTCTAAATTTCTAAACAACATCACCATAGCACTGGTTTCAATCTCAATATAAGACTTTTTTATGAACCTGTGTTGGTGGGCCCAAGTGAGTAAGTGGTGTGATAGAAGTACCCAGTTGTATAGGATATGAACATACATAGGCAGTTGGCACTCACCTTACTTATCGGCTCGTTGCACCTAATATATAGAAGTACCCAGTAAATACGAATATGGTTATCTTTAATTTGTAATATACTCCGTAGTTATTAATAAAAATAATAATAAATTAAACATCACCTTTATGTGACAATTACATAAACTTTCCATTGGAAATTATCATTAGTCCGATTTATAACTCATTCAAGCAAGCCTTTTTTTTTCACGGTCATTCAAACCCATTATTATCGGCCCATTAAAACTTAAAATTTACCATCCATTGAAAGCTAATAATGTGTGTCCTCAATAATCATCCTCTCGTTACAACAACCCTAAAAATCTCTCACATTTAGCTCACTCCCTCTCTAACAGCCGCTCACTCTCCCTTTCTAATATCCCACAACCCTTATTCTCACAATCTCCCTCATATTTACTCAAATCGAATCTCCGTCATCTTTACTCAAATGTGTCGACCACCATTTATGTATATACGGAAGAATTTATAAATGTATGTTCCGATTTTTTGTTAGTTGTTTTTTTTCTTATATGTTTCTTTCATGTTTTTTTATATAGATCTAGTATTTTAAGTTACTTTTTGTAAATTTCTCATTATTTTTGTTACATACCATTTAAAAATATGGACTGATTTCAAAAGATTTTTTATGATTTCTAAAAATTTTTGAGTGACCTTTCATCTGATGTTTATTGTTCTTTTAAAGTTAATTTTTTAATAAACTATTATTGAACATTGATGATTATTCATTTTTTACCTTAATAAAGAAAAGGAAATTATATCTGAATTGTAAGTATGAAAAGATGACATTTTAAATAAACTTACATTTTATGAACTCTTATATGTAACCTTGTTCTGTTAATTTGTTTAGTGATAATATTGTGAAACGTAAAATTTTAAGTATTGTGCATGCGTTTTTATACTCTTATATGTTAACACATTGTGTAAAAGGTTCGAATATTGTAAAATGTAAAATGCTCTACTCGATCTGTATTGCGGTGTTATGTTTCATACTAATTTCTTTTTTCAACAAAAAGACGTAATTAACTATTTAATCCTATTTTTAATTTCGAAGTTCCGACTGTCTTACATAATGATAATGAATCTGCCTCGCACTCTTCGTTTTAAAAGACAATAATGATTTTTTTTAATCCTTAAAAAACTCCTCTCGTAGTTGGCTATTATTAATATTATTTTCGTTAATCTACTTATTTTTTTGGTGTACAAGAATGATATAATATGATATTAACAGTTAGAAGTCAGGATGGTGATTATCATGAAGTTTTTTTTTTCTAAAATATTTCATGTAATTTTTGCATAGTCGTTTGTATGTAGTTGTTGTATACAATAAAGTTGTATAACTTTTAAAATGTAAATATTTGTAGAATGTAACTGAAGTGGAGGTTCCTAAAATTAATTTCCATGAAATAAGTAAGGATGAGAGAGTAAAATGATGAAAGAGAGTAATTAATTAGAGAATAGATAGTGGGGTCAATTTGCTTTACTTTTTCCTGAAATTCAGCCTCCAATCAGAAACATCTAAATGTTCCTGATTTAGTATAAAGTAGACTAGTTTTAAACCCGTGCAAACAATGCACGGGTCGTACGTAATGATAGGCGCTATCATTAAATGTTCAATGTCAATAAGTCAAAAATTGGATATTTGTTGGTATATGGTTTAAGTTACTAATCAGTAATCATTATAGTATTTAATTGAAACTCTTTATTCAATTATCATACAATTGTTTCATTTCATTTATTTGTTTGTTTTTTTACCTGCATGCAATTATAAATATTTATTTACATTGTTCAAGTTTCATTTTTTTTCCAACTGGGTCTATTATATATTAGAAATATGTTTATAATGATTTTAATTTTATTTTTTACCTTTTTATTTCTTAAATGGTTTTATATTTTTTAAATCAAAGCAATTAAAATTTAATACTTCGTGCCACTATTAAAATTTTGTGAGTTGCACAATTTTTAATGGACCATTCAATTGAGGAATATTATTGTTTCATCATTATTCATTACTTTATAGAAATTCTGTTATAAAAATATTAATTTTCATTTTCATATCTATAAGAACTATAATGGTTTCTCAATCTTTATATTCAAAAACTATTATTTTATTCCAAAGTTGACATGTTATAAATTGTATACTATCAGATTGTAAAAATGTAGAAAAGGAAATTAAAATTCATGGAAAAAGGAAGCACTTGGAAAAGAAAAGTCAATTTTTTACCCCATAATTCAAGGAACCAATCAAAACTCCCTAAAAGACTTAGCTTTTATATATAGAAGATTATCTTTTTTTTATCTATAAGAGTTATGATTAATGTATACATTTTGTATATAAATAAATTATAAATTAATAAATTAATTGCTAATGACTGAAACATTTGTGCACTTGTGCTGCTTCCAGAACATACAATTCTCGTAATGTCGTAATTTTCAATTTTTTTTCATCGAGAATGAGTACTTTTTATAAATTAGGATTATCATTTTTTTCTTGCCCCTTTTCTGATTATATATATCCCTCGTTTAATTTGTTAAGCATGGTGTATGTATGGAGAATGAGCAATTTTTTTCTTGTTTTTTATTTTTATTTTTTATTTTGATTATTAATAATCTACTTTTATTCTGTTTTTTTTTTATTATTAATCGAGTATTGCCTTTTTACAGGTATATTCATCCAGCAAATAAATTATAAATTAATAAATTAATTGCTAATGTTGTCGACTGAAACATTTGTGCACTTGTGCTGCTTCCAGAACATACGATTCTCGTAATGTCGTAATTTTCAATTTTTTTCATCGAGAATGAGCACTTTTTATAAATTAGGATTATCATTTTTTTCTTGCCCCTTTTCTGATTATATATATCCCTCGTTTAATTTGTTAAGCATGGTGTATGTATGGACAATGAGCAATTTTTTTCTTGTTTTTTATTTTTATTTTTTTATTTTGATTATTAATAATCTACTTTTATTCTGTTTTTTTATTATTAATCGAGTATTGCCTTTTTACAGGTATATTCATCCAGCAATTTATAGTTCCGTCTCATCAAGCAATTTATAGTTCCGTCTGAGAAATTTTTTAAGTTGCAAGAGTATTGTAATTTTAATTATTAATTATTAATTGTTTGAAATTGAAATTATTTTTTTTAGTTGCAAGAGTATTGTAATTTTAATTTTTGGACTTTGTTTTGCATGAAATTATTAGTTTATAATATTTTTTTTAATCATGGAATATGAAAAAAAATTATGGAATTGTGTATGAAAATAAAATATGTAAACAGAGTTTGTAAATATGTAAACATAGTCTAAATAAATCAGAAAAAGAGAGAGGGTAATTAATGTTTTAGTTTTGATGTGGGCCCACTATTCCTTAATTTCTGCAGCCAATAGAAAGACTCTAAATGTTTGTAGATTAGTATATAGTAGATGTTGTCAAATCATCTTTGTGGTTGTTCTTTTAATAAAGAAGGATGCCATATATTATTATGAAATATTTGGTATTGAAAAATAAAAAATAATAAACGTATAAACATAAACACAAGTGTTCACATTTGGACTCATTTGCTATCTCATGATCTTACCATGAAAGTCATATCAACGATTTACAATTAGGGTATTTTCTAAATGAAAAATTTTCAAACACGATCTTTGACGTACAATTGGTCTTAACTAGAACACAATTTTCTCACATGACGTAAAAAAAATATCAACATTAAACATATATAATCTACTGAATTTCACGGGTAACAAAACTAGTTATTTTTTTAAAAAAACTAAAGCATATTCAATATTAATACTTCAATCATATTCAATGCTTCCATTAATTACATTGAAACAATTACAAAAATCAAGTAATTATCATAATTATTTTATGATTAAAGGTTATAAAGTTATATAAAATTGGTTTTTAAATTGTGTAATTTTTTTTTCAATATAACATATAAATATTAATATTTGAATAAAAAACCTGATTTATTTTTGACTTAACGGGTCAACCCGTTCATAATGAATTTCGACCCTAAATAAACGGGTTATTTTGGGTTGAAGTACAATTGGTCGCGTATAGAGACATCGGGTCTTGTCCTTGGAAAAAATGAGTCGAGTCGGTCAAAATTTGAGAGGTTTTCCCTTCATTCCATTTATTTTAAGAACTAAGAATGGATAATAAAAATAAAATAACAAAGATGCTTAGAGTAAATTGTAGTGTAAATACTCATAAAAAATGGCAAACAACTAATTTGGACATGGAATTATAGGAGTGTGTATTTATATGCTTCCTAGTAGTTACCTTATCCAATTCACCATGGTATCTTAATCCATTCCAATCCATTCCGACCTTGTGAACCAAACGCCCCCTAAGTAGTTATTCAAAGAGCTAATACAATCATACAAGTAACATACAAGCCGCCACGTTCAAATAATCAAGTCAAAATTCAATATTAAAAATTGACTCTATTTTCATCTTTACGTGAGAGTTTCAATATTTCAGATCAAAGTTCAATTGCGTGATGCGATGACAACTATAGGACTGCAATTAGTCTTAATTATGACGGTTCGTCACGAATTTGTGACGGGTCGGATCCCTCTCACAAGTTTGCAAGTGGAAGAGCAAGGGGGAAATCAATGGTTTTCCACTTATCCACCACTTGCAAACTTATGAGAGGGATCCGATTCGTCACAAATTTATGACGGATAGTGACCGTCACAAATGAAAATTTGTGATAGGACTGATAATTCTCCCGGGAAAAGTAAAGTGTTATGGTTATCCATAAATGTGTAATAGTGATCATATTGTATATTTTGCATTTTTGTAGGAGTAACAAGAGGCTAATTCGAGAATTGGCAACACCTCGAGCTGGTTCACAAGAGCTGTCCTTTGCCACCCAATATGCAAAACCTTTTGAAATTCAGGTCAAGGCTTGCTTATGGAAACAACATTGTTCGTACTGGCGCAATCCTCATTATAACGCAGTGAGACTTTTGTTCACAACAGGGATTGCTGTTATGTTTGGCTCAATGTTTTGGGACCTTTGAAAGAACACGTAAGATTCTCGTAAGAAAAAGAATAAAGATTATGTAAAATGTATTTATATTCAAATTCAAATCACTTTACACTGTACTTACGGATTCTCTTGTTATCTTACTGCAGGAGTGACTCACAAGATTTGCTTAATGCCATGGGTTCTATGTATGCTGCCTGTTTATTTCTTGGGGTAGAAAACGCATCTTCGATCCGGCCAGTAATTGGTGTTGAAAGAACAGTCTTTTATAGAGAAAAAGCAGCAGGATTGTACTCGGCTTTGCCATATGCACTGGCACAGGTACAAATTTCGTACTTTTCTCGGTTTTCTTATAGATATCAATCACTGATTCACAGAGCAAATGAAGATAGACTATAGCTGACTTCTACAAAACTACACAGCACTACTTTCTACCAAATAAATCTACCTAGCACAATAATTTTGGATGACGGTTAAGGACACATATTTCATTGGGTATAAAGGGCTATAAAGGTGCAAGATTGATACTGATAGGTCACAAATCTAGATTACGAGTACCATCCCTCAATGACTTCATCAGCTAGCTTAGCTGATCTATGCAATTAAAGCTGCTTATATTCGATCTCTCATATCATAATATCGATTGGAGAGTGTTACCTTATCCACACCAAATTACACGGAATGAAAGAAAACGGCAAATTTAAATGATTGGAGGAAGTACTAACATCACAGTGACACTGTCCAATAACGTAAGAAAAGCTGTTTTCAGCTAAAACAAGTCTTTCTTTACTCTGCTGCCAAAAAAAAGTCTCTCTTTATTGGCTACATGTTTTATATTTGCACAACTCACCTCATATACACTTCCTATACACTACACCTCCTATACATCGATCACGTCACATAGCTACAAAGAGTTAAAATCCAAATTTTGTTCTACCACGTGTCAAGTTTCGCCATTTGTCTTTTAGGTCAACTTCTGTTCTACCTTGGAGTATTGCAGCATATTTTGCATCCAGTACTATCATTTTCCAGTTTCCTATCCCATACACGGAAAGAGCTTCCACAAATGTTTCCACTTCAACCTGTGTCCACCTTTTCATCTGTCTCCGGCTCCTATATCCCGACGTTTTCAATGGGGAAATTCTTTGTACCTTCGATCTAGTCGATCCAAGCTGAGGAGGACTTCTTTTCCGTGCATTTTTCTCTATCCCAAAATCCAGAATTACGTGCCCTCGAGCCTCTTCAATAAGGGTGGCTTGCTTCTCACTTCCCATGCCTTTCTCACTTAACCCTTCAACAACATTTTTGTTACCTGTGGGTCCTGTCGAGGACAAAGTCTGATCATTTCGAGGATTGTCAGAATGGTGCTCTACACTCACAGCAGGTGTGTTTTTGGGACTCGAGCTCATTTCTTCATTCACTTTGTCCATTTCAGGAGTGTCCTCTTGAGGTCTAGTACTTTCAAGTATGTTATCACTCGCCTTGTTCACGGCCGTCTTGTCAGCATTTGAAATTTTTGTACCCCTCTGATGCCCTCTCAGTGTCGAGACATGTTTTCGCCTAATTACAGCCTTAGCGCTCTGAGTTCCTAGAGAAGACAGGATCAAATTATAAGAACGTGTGTTATCTACAGAACTTTTTGAACAATCACAGTGAAAATAGGGAAATGATATGGGGCACAACACATCTATGATAAGATGTAAACTAAGAAAAACCAGAAACAAACATGAAACGTCACATTGCTAACCAGAAACCACCATGTACCATAGCTCTGAAACAAAATTTGTCTTAATAGTCAAGGAGACACACGGACATTTGGACATTTTGGGAAACCACCATGGGTTTTATAGTCTAATAAAGAGTATCGCAATTCAATGACTAATAGAAAAATAACCCAATTTCATAAAAAAAACGAGTATATAATAGCTACTTCATTCCAACAAATTCACAAATATTAAACTTCCGATGTGCAATAGACAAACAAGTTCATTATCACTACAAAAAGCATCAGAGACAATGCAACTTAACCGGTTGCAGAAGCATCAAAGGCGGGCGCCATTCAAATGTCGGACTAGGCCATTCTATGGAAAAACAACAAATGACATGTCAAATCATTAAAAACTAATAAACACACTAACACACTAAACACAGTACATAATAGCTATACCAACAAGTAATCAGTTAATCACTACCGCAACATCAACAGAAGATATACCGTGGAATCGGAAACCAACGAATTGGGGAGTTGTAGTAACCGAAGGCGTAATATCACCACCACCACCACTACCATCACGGGGATCACCATCACCGTAACGAAGTCCTTGTCGTTCCACTTCATTCCCCGCCTTGGCAGCCGCCAATTCAATAAACGACGGTCCTAGATAATCCCAAGCTTCTTTCAAATAGGCCTTCACAGCTCTCAACGCCTCGTTTCGAGTATTCTTCATCCGACTATTCACATACACAATATAATCCTTCCCTGCCAACTCAATATCCTGCATCCAATTTTTGGACATCTCCGAAACAAATCCTTCAAACTTAGGAACCCGATGTTTCCACAACCTTTCCACCTTGTCCATGCTCTCCTTGTTTTCCTCTAGTAAAACCGCCGTAGAATCCACCGCCGCTAAACAAAACGCTTCCTTCATCAAAACCGACGCCGTTTTGCCATTTTCCCGATCCAAAGCCTCGATCAATTCGAGAAGAGTTAGAATATTTTCCGTGCAACCCCTAGACACATCGGTTTCGATTTGACGCAGCCACAATGTCTTAGTCACACGGTAATCGTGATTCGCTACATTGAGAGAGATAATAACATCATCGATCACATCATCTTTCATCTTTTGGCGAAGAAGATACTCTATAATCCAGGAAGAAACAATTTTGTCCATTGAATCCGAAGTTAAATTCCTGGGTTTCTTTTTTGGGGTTAAATTTCTAGGTTATTACCTCACAACAATCGTGTTAGGAGGAAAAGTGTGCCAGGCTGGAAAAGGCTGTTATTAGTTGTTACTAGGTTGTTAGGAATCTGTTATGAGGCTATTATCAAGTTGTTAGGAGTTTGTTACAATTGAACAGCTGGAAGTTAGTTACTTTAGGCGGGAAAATTCCTTAGTTTTCCTATATAAGCAATCACTGTTAAGCTGCAATTCTTAGATCATTCTTTCTGTAATTTTGCTCTTTTCATAATCTTCCTGTAATTCTTCCACAATACATTCATTGAAGTATCAATTCGAATTCTTTCTTCTATTCTGGAATTCCTATTATATTTTACAAAGGTTTCTCGAGTTATTCCGGATTCCTTATACCAATTGGTATCAGAGATCCTTCCTGGATTCTAAAAATGGCACCAAAAAATGCAAAAAACTCTGACAATTCTAGTGAGGATTCTGCAAGAATCATGGAAGACAAGGTCAAGGGATTAGGGGAATCCATGGTCAATATTGAGGCAAGTTTTGGGGAATTTATAAGGGTTCACAATCAAGATAAATCAGAATTGCAAGCTGCAATCCAGATTCAACAACATGAATTAAATGGAAAGTTTGATCAAATGAATGCACGAATGGAGCAAATCTTGGGACAATTGGTTGCAGTCAACACTCGGGTTTCTGGTTTGGAAAGGGGACCTGTAAATTCTGCAAATAACCAGAGAATGCCTATTAATGGTAATTTCATGAACACTCAATCTAATTTTGGTAGATTTTCTAAAGTAGAATTTCCAAAATTTAATGGGGATGATGTTATGGGTTGGATATATAGATGTGATCAGTTTTTTGAAGTTGATGCAACCTCTGAGAACATTAAAGTTAAAATGGTGTCAATTCATTTGGAAGGGAAAGCTTTGTTATGGCACCAATCCTTAATGAAAACAAGAGAGTTTGGGCATTGGCCAGGGTGGGAGGAGTATAAGAGGGCTATAATTGCAAGATTTGGAACTAACTTCTTTGATGATCCCATGGCTGAAATAATGAACTTAAGACAAACTGGAACTGTAGAGCATTACCAAGAACAGTTTGATGGCTTACTAAATAGGACTGATTTATCTGAAAGGCAAGCTTTAAGCTGTTTTCTTAAAGGATTGAAAGAGGACATACAAAACACAGTTAGAATGCATAAACCTCAATCTTTAATGGATGCATTTGCTTTAGCTAAGCTCCAAGAAGCTACTATATCCTCTTTTGCCAGAAGGAATAAACCCATTTTGGAGAGACCTTTTTCTGTTCCTCAACAAAATAAGCCATTTTCAGCTCATACACACTCACAAAACCATAGACCAACTGGAAATCAGAAACTGATCACTGCTAGGTTGAGTGAAAAAGAGATAGCAGAGAGGAGGGCAAAGCATCTGTGTTTCACATGTAATGAGAAATGGTCACCTATACACAAATATAAGGCCCAATTGCATAGTATGGAGTTTGTAGTCATGGTTGAGGAAGAGGGAACCACTGGAGATGGAATAGAGAGGGGAGGAGAAGAGGAACACTTTCAGGAAGAAGAGGACTTACCTCCTCTCATTTCTTTGAATGCCATTACTGGAAACACAACCAACCAAACAATGAGGGTGACAGGCAGGGTTAAGGGAAATCCTATACACATCTTAATTGACTCAGGCAGCACCCATAATTTTTGGGACATCAATACTGCTGCAAAATTAGGGTGTAAACTAAAGAGTACATGCCCTCTGGTTGTATCTGTGGCTAATGGGGAAACAATTTTAAGCAAGTCCATGTGCCCTCAATTTGAATGGGAATTATAAGGGGCTAAGTTTTATACAGATGTGATGTTGGTACCTTTAGGGGGGTGTGAGATGGTATTGGGTGTACAGTGGTTGACATCCTTAGGGCCTGTTTTATGGGATTTCAGACAACTCAGGATGGAGTTTACATTTGAAGGAAAAAAACATGTGTTGAGAGGGTCTAAAGCCCATGCTACCCTACAGTGGTTAATTAAATGAGAAGCAGCTGGAGAGTACCCTATGCAAATTAAGTGGAGAAAGTGAAATTGCACAATGCTTTGCTATTAGAGCATTCTCTCTGAATGAGATGTGTGCAGGAAGTAGGGAGGTGGATTGTCATCCTGACATTAAGGAATTATTAGTGGAATTTGAGGATATATTTGAGGAACCAACTACACTACCTCCCCATAGAACACATGACCACAGGATACACATTAAGGAAGGGGTTTCACCTGTCAATGTGAGGCCCTACAGGTATCCAGTTATACAGAAGGATGCTATAGAACAGATTGTACAAGAGATGTTGAGCAGTGGGGTAGTGAGACCTAGCCAAAGCCCTTATTCTTCTCCTGTGGTATTAGTCAAAAAGAATGATGGGACTTGGAGGTTATGTATAGACTATAGGGAGCTGAATAAAAATACTGTCAAAGACAAGTTTCCTATCCCTATAATTGAAGAATTACTAGATGAGCTGCAAGGGTCTGTAATGTTCTCCAAGATCGATTTAAGATCAGGATATTGGCAAATAAGGATGCACCCTAGTGATGTGGAAAAAACTGCTTTCAGGACTCATGAAGGGCGCTATGAGTTCATGGTTATGCCATTTGGTCTCACAAATGCTCCCTCAACCTTTCAACAATTAATGAACACTATTTTCAGAAACTATTTGAGGAAATTCATATTAGTATTCTTTGATGATATTCTCATATATAGTAGAAGTTTGGAGGATCATTTGGTGCATCTCAGAACAACTTTTGAGATTTTAAGGACACACACATTATTTGCAAAAAGATCTAAATGCACTTTTGGAGCATCTGAGATTGAATACTACTTGGGTCATGTCATATCTCAAGAGGGAGTCACAACTGATAAGGCAAAAATAGAGGCAATGGTGACATGGCCAGAGCCTACTACCATTAAGGAATTAAGAGGATTCCTAGGACTCACTGGTTATTACAGGAAATTTATTATATGGTATGGCATTTTGAGTAAACCCTTAACAAATCTACTCAAGAAGGATGCCTTTGTTTGGAATTATGAGGCTGCAAAAGCGTTTGTAACTCTCAAACAAGCAATGGTTAATGCTCCTGTCTTAATTCTTCCTGATTTTTCAAAAGAATTCACTGTGGAAACTGACGCTTGTGATGCTGGGATGGGGGCTGTACTTTCTCAAGAGGGACACCCAATTGCTTACATTAGCAAAGCATTTTCAGCCAGGTCACTGGCACTATCAACATATGAGAAGGAACTACTTGCTGTGATTTTTGCTGTGGAAAAGTGGAAACCTTATCTGATAGGTCGACACTTTGTGATCAAAACTGATCATTTCAGTTTGAAATATCTCATGGAACAAAAGATAACTACAACTTTTCAGAGTAAATGTATGCCAAAGTTATTGGGATTAGACTATGAAATTAAATACACAAAAGGAGTGGAAAATGGAGCTGCTGATGCCCTATCTAGGGTGACTGGTCAGCAACTAATGGCATTGTTGGTATCTAATATCCACACAGACTTATTGACCCTGATTCATGATAGTTGGGAACAAGATTTACTATTACAGGATATCATACAACAGCTAAAAGAAGGAAAAACACACAGGAGGTATAAGTGGGAAAGGGAGGAGTTGAGAAGGAAAGGGAGTTTGGTGGTTGGCAACAATGAAACTCTTAAGGGAAAAATAATTACTCTATTGCATGACTCTCCCACAGGAGGACATTCTGGAGTGCAAGCTATTGTCAAGAGAATCAAAAGTCTTTTCTATTGGAAGCATTTATCTAGAGATGTCAGAAATTACATTAGGCAATGTGGGGTATGTCAAAGATGCAAACCAATGTTACAACAACCAGCTGGGTTATTACAACCTCTTCCTATCCTAGAAGCTGTGTGGGTGGACATATCCATGGGTTTCATAGAAGGCCTTCCAAAGTCTCAAGGGAAGGATATCATTTTGGTGGTGGTAGATAGATTGAGTAAATATGCTCACTTTCTGCTACTAAGTCATCCATTCACTGCTACTTCAGTGGCTCAACTGTTCTTAGATCAAGTTTTCAGGCTCCATGGGATGCCTAAATCCATTGTCAGTGACAGGGATAAAGTGTTCTTGAGCAATTTTTGGCAAGAATTATTTCGTTTGCAGCAAGTAGAGTTGAGGATGTCATCTGCATACCATCCTCGAACTGATGGGCAAACAGAGGTGGTTAATAGGTGCTTGGAAACCTATTTGAGATGTATGACTGGGGAACATCCAAAGGAATGGGCTAAGTGGATCTCTCTGGCTGAATGGTGGTACAACTCCTCTTATCATTCAGCTGCACAGAAGATTCCTTACGAGATAGTCTATGGTCAATCTCCAGCTATCCATGTTCCTTATGTGATAGGAGACAGTAGGGTGGAGGCAATTGACAGAAGTGTAGGGGCTAGAGAAGAGTGTTTAAAGATGCTAAAGTTTCATCTTAAGAGGGCTCAAGATAGAATGAAGAAGCAGGCAGATAAGAAAAGAGTGGAAAGAGAATTACAAGTGGGGGACTTATGATATGTTAAATTACAACCTTACAGGCAGCAGTCAGTGGTGCAAAGAACTTGTGCCAAATTAGCTCCAAGATATTATGGACCCTTTCCTGTAATAGCTAAAGTGGGTATGGTGGCCTACAAGTTAAAGTTACCTCCTCAAGCCAAGATTCACCCAGTATTCCACATCTCCACGCTCAGAAAACATGAAGGACCAAATCCTGCAATCAATTCTTTGCCTGAAGTGGATGAACTGCAGCAGATTAGGGCTGAACCTGTAGAAATCTTGGATAGGAGATTGGTTAAGAAAGGTAACATGGGAGTTGTATTTGTTCTGGTCAAATGGGCAAATTCAACTGAAGCAGATGCAACTTGGGAGCCTTATGATGACATGAAGACGAGATTTCCTAGCTTCAACTTGAATTTAGCTTGAGGACAAGCTTGTTAAGGGGAATGGATTGTTATGAGGAAAAGTGTGTTAGGCTGGAAAGCAGAGTACATGCTGTTATTAGTCTGTTACTAGGTTGTTAGGAATCTGTTATGAGGCTGTTATCAAGTTGTTAGGAGTTTGTTACAATTGAACAGCTGGAAGTTAGTTACTTTAGGCGGGAAAATTCCTTAGTTTTCCTATATAAGCAATCACTGTTAAGCTGCAATTCTTAGATCATTCTTTCTGTAATTTTGCTCTTTTCATAATCTTCCTGTAATTCTTCCACAATACATTCATTGAAGTATCAATTCGAATTCTTTCTTCTATTCTGGAATTCCTATTATATTTTACAAAGGTTTCTCAAGTTATTCCTGATTCCTTATACCAAATCGCTCCACAGCAAAATTAAAATCGGAAGAAACGATTTTGTCCATCGAAAAAATCGGAAGTTAAATTTCTGGGGTTCTTACCTCACAACAATCGCTCCACAGCAAAATTAAAATCGGAAGAAACGATTGTCCATTGAAAAAATTGGAAGTTAAAATTTTTGATTTTTTTTGGGGCTAAATTTCTAGGGTTCTTACCTCACAACAATTACTCCACAGCAAAAAAAATCGAAAGAAACGATTTTGTCCATTGAAAAAATTGGAAGTTAAATTTTTGGGTTTTTTTCGGGCGGTTTAAATTTCTAGGGTTCTTAGTTCTTACCCCACATTTAACTCCAGGTGATCTATTTGGTTGTATTAAGTCAACATTTTTGGGTGTCCACGAATTAGAGGATATATAAGACGGTCTATTACTATTTAAAAACCATAAATTTTAAATCTGTAAATGTACCATTTGCTTACGGGTGGTCTTCGAGACAACCGTTTGACCGCGATTTTTTTTTTATATCTAGAATTTTTTTTATTAAAAATATAATTTTATGAAAGATATTTCCGTAAGAAAATTAAATATGTTAATTTCGTCTTTCAAAGTTTTATATTTTCCGATATATAACGGTCAAACTTTTGAAAGTTTATATACTAAAAATCAATTGCTATTTATATATTTAACGGGTCTATAAACAGCTTTAGGGAATAAACATTTTTTCTTTCCGAATATCGCTGAAAACCGGTGATTTTGAAGGTTATTATCCACGGTTTTCGGGACAACTCGGCCTTGAAAAAAAATGTCTCTAAATTCGAAATGTAATATCTCTAAGACATATAATAATGACTTAGGATAACGAAATTGACATCTGACTTAAAATAAAGATAGTTTGGAGACCTTAAGAGTTAAGTCCACTTTTCTAACCTTCTCTGTATTAGAGGAAACAAGTAGTAATCTCCGTTTTTACGTTGTTTAAAAAGGGATACTAAAAATCAATTGTTATTTATAGACTTAACGAGTTTATAAACAACTTTAGGAAAAAATATTTTTGGTTTCCGAATATCGCTGAAAACCGCTGATTTTGAAGGTTATTATCCACTGTTTTCAGGACAATTTAGCCTTAACATAAAATATCTTAAATTTGCACTGTAATATCTCTAAGACATATAATAATGACTCAGGATAACGAAATTGGCATCTGATTTGAAATACAGATATTTTGGAGACATTAAGACCACTTTTCAGACCTTGTCTATATCAGAGAATACAAGAAGTATTCTATGTTTTTACGTTGTTTAAAGAGGATTACTAACATCCAATTGTTATTTATAGACGTAACGGATCTATAAATACCTTTAGTAAAAAAATATTTTTGGTTTTCGAATATCGCTGAAAACCGCTGATTTTCAAGGTTATTATCTACGTTTTTCGGGAGAACTGGGCCTTGAAATAAAATGTCTCTAAATTCGCACTGTAATATCTCTAAGACATATAATAATGACTCAGAATAACGAAATTGGCATCTGATTTGAAATAAAGATAGTTTGTAAACCTTAAAACCACTCTTCAGACCTTGTCTGTATTAGAGGAAACAAATAGTAATCTCTATTTTTACGTGGTTTAAAGAGGGATACCAAAAACCAATTGTTATTTATAGACTTAACGGGTCTATAAACACCTTTAGGGAAAATATATTTTTGGTTTTCGAAATAAAATGTCTCTAAATTCGCACTATAATATTTCTAAGACTAATAGTTAATCAGAATAACGAAATTGACATCTGATTTAAAATAGTGATATTTTGGAGACCTTAAGACCACCTTTTCAAACCTTATTTGTATTAGAGAAAACAAGTAGTAATCTCGTTTTTACGTTGTTTAAAGAGGGATACTAAAAATAAATTGTTATTTATATACTTAACGGGTCTATAAACACCTTTAGGGAATAAATATTTTTTGTTTCCGAATATCGCTAAAAACCGTTGATTTTGAAAATTATTATCCACGGTTTTCGGGACAACTGGGTCTTGAAAAAAAAATGTCTCTAAATTCGCAGTGTAATATCTCTAAGACATATAATAATAACTCAGGATAACGAAATTGACATTTGATTTGAAATAAAGATAGTTTGTATACCTTAAGACCAGTTTTCAAACCTTGTCTGTATTATAGGAAACACGTAATAATCTCCGTTTTTACGTTGTTTAAAGAGAGATACTAACACACAATTGTTATTTATTGACATAACGTGTCTATAAATACCATTAGGGAAAACATATTTTTGGTTTCCGAATTTCGCTGAAAACCGCTGATTTTTAAGGTTATTATCCACGATTTTCAGGACAACTAGGCATTGAAATAAAATGTCTCTAAATTCGCACTTTAATATGTTAAGACATATAATAATGACTCAGGATAACAAAATTGGCATCTGATTTGAAATAAAGATAGTTTAGAGATCTTCAGATCACTTTTCAAACATTGTATTAGAGGAAACAAGTAGTAATCTCTGTTTTTACGTTGTTTAAAGAGGGATAGTAAAGACCAATTGCTATTTATAGACGTAGCGGGTCTATAAACACCTATAGGGAAAAAAAAATATTTCGTTTCCGAATATCGCTGAAAACCGCTGATTTTGAAGGTTATTATCCATGGTTTTCAGGACAATTGGGCCTTGAAAAAAAAAATTCTCTAAATTCTCAGTGTATTATATCTCTAAAACATATAATAATGACTCAGGATAACGAAATTGACATCTGATTTGAAATAAAGATAGTTTGGAGACCTTAAGACCACTTTTCAAACCTTGTCTGTATTAAAGAAAACAAGTAGTAATCTCCGTTTTTACGTTGTTTAAAGTGGGATACTAACATCAAATTTCTATTTATTGACGTAACGGGTCTATAAATACCTTTACGCTGAAAACCGCTAATTTTATCCACGGTTTTCGGGACAACTGGGCCTTGAAATAAAATTTCTCTAAATTCGCACTGTAATATCTCTAAGACATATAATAATGACTCACGATAAAGAAATTGGCATCTGATTTAAAAAATAGATATTTTCGAAACATTAAGACCACTTTTCAAACTTGTCTGTATCAGAGAAAACAAGAAGTATTCTCTGTTTTACGTAGTTTAACGAGGAATACTAACATCCAATTGTTATTTATAGACGTAACGGGTATAAATACCTTTAGGAAAAAAAATATTTTTGGTTTTCGAATATCGCTGAAAACCGCTGATTTTCAAGGTTACTATCCCCGTTTTTCAAGACAACTGGGCCTTGAAATAAAATGTCTTAAATTCGCACTATAATATCTCGAATACATATAATAATGACATAGGATAACGAAATTGACATCTGATTTGAAATAAAGATAGTTTGGAGACATTAAGATCACTTTTCAAACCTTGTCTGTATTAGAGGAAACAAATAGTAATATTTGTTTTTACGTTGTTTAAAAAAGGATACTAAAACCAATTGCTATTTGTAGACGTAACAGGTTTATAAACACCTTTAGGGAAACATTATTTTGGGTTTCCAAATATCACTCAAAACCACTGATTTTGAAGGTTATTATCCACGATTTTCAGGACAACTGGGCCTTGGAAAAAATGTATCTAAATTCGCAGTTTAATATCTCTAAGACATATAATAATGACTCAGGATAACGAAATTAGCATATGATTTAAAATAAAGATAGTTTAGATATATTAAGACCACTTTTCAAACATTGTCTGTATTAAAGGAAACAAGTAGTAATCTCCGTTTTTGCGTTGCTTAAAGAGAGATAGTAAAACCAATTGCTACATATAGACGTAATGGTCTATAAACACCTTTAGGGAAAAATTATGTTTGGTTTCCGAAAATTGCTAAAGCCGCAGATTTTGAAGGTATTATCCACGGTTTTCGGGACAACTGAGCTTTGAAAAAAAATGTCTTTAAATTCGCAGTGTAATATCTCTAAGACATAAAATAATGACTCAGGATAACAAAATTTGCATCTGATTTGAAATAAAGATAGTTTGGAGACCTTAAGACCACTTTTCAAACCTTGTCTTTATTAGAGGAAACAAGTAGTAATATCCGTTTTTATGTTGTTTAAAGAAGGAAAACTAAAAATCCATTAGCTATATATAGACTTAACGGGTTTTTAAACACCTTTAGGAAAAAATTATTTTTGGTTTCCGAATATCGCTGAAAACCGTTAATTTTGAAGGTTATTATCCACGGTTTTCAGGACAATTGGGCCTTGACATTTTTTTTTTCTAAATTCGCAGTGTAATATCTTTAAGACACATAATAATGACTCAGGATAACGGAATTTGCATCTGATTTGAAATAAAGATAATTTGGATACCTTAAAAGTTAAGTCCAACTTTCAAACATTGTCAGTAATAGATAAATCAAGTCGTAATCTCCGTTTTTACGTTGTTTAAAAAGGGATACTAAAACAAATTGCTATTTATAGACTTAACGGGTTTATAAACACCTTTAGTGAAAAAATATTTTTGGTTTCCGAATATCGCTGAAAACCGGTGATTTTGAAGGTTATTTATCCACGGTTTTCAGGACAACTGTGACTTAACAAAAAATGTCTTACATTCGCACAATATTATCTCTAAAACATATAATAATGACTCAGGATAACGAAATTGGCATCTGATTTAAAATAGAGATATTTTGGAGACCTTAAGACCACTTTTCAAACCTTGTCTGTATTAGAGGAAACAAGTAGTAATCTCCGTTTTTACGTTGTTTAAAGTGGGATACTGACATTAAATTTTTATTTATTGACATAACGGGTATATAAATACCTTTAGGGAAAAAATATTTTTGAATTCCGAATACCGCTGAAAACCGCTAATTTTATCCACGGTTTTCGGGACATTTGGGCCTTGAAATAAAATTTCTCTAAATTAGCACGGTAATATCTCTAAGACATATAATAATGACTCAGGATAAAGAAATTGGCATATGATTTAAAATACAGATATTTTGGAGACATTAAGACAACTTTTCAGACCTTGTCTATATCAGAGGAAACAAGAAGTATTCTCTGTTTTTACGTTGTTTAAAGAGAAATTCTAACATCCAATTGTTATTTATAGACGTAACAGGTATAAATACCTTTAGGGAAAAAAATTTGGTTTTCGAATCTCCCTTAAAACCGTTGTTTTTCAAGGTTATTATCCCCGTTTTTCAGGACAACTGGGCCTTGAAATAAAATGTCTTAAATTCGCACCATAATATCTCTATGACATATCATAATGATTTAGGATAACGAAATTGGCATCTGATTTGAAATAAAGATAGTTTGGAGAACTTAAAAACACTTTTCAAACCTTGGCTATATTAAAGGAAACAAGTAGTAATCTCTGTTTTTACGTTGTTTAAAGAGGGATACTAAAAAACAATTGCTATTTATAGACGTAACGGGTTTATAAACACCTTTAGGGAAACATTTTTTTTGATTTCCGAATATCGCTCAAAAACGCTGAATTTGAAAGTATCCACGGTTTTCGGGACAATTGAGCCTTGAAAAAAGTGTCTCTAAATTCGCAGTTTAATATCTCTAAGACAATTAATAATAAGTCAGGATAACGAAATTGGAATCTGATTTGAAATAAAGATAGTTTGTAGACCTTAAGAGTTAAGCCCACTTTTCAGACCATGTCTATATTAGAGAAAACAAATAGTAATATCCGTTTTTACGTTGTTTAAAAAGGGATACTAAAAACCAATTGCTATTTATAGACTAAACGGGTTTATAAACACCTTTAGGGAAAAATTATTTTTGGTTTCCGAATATCGCTGAAAATCGCTTATTTTGAAGGTTATTATCCACGGTTTTCGGGACAACTGGGCCTTGAAATAAAATGTTTCTAAATTCGCAGTGTAATATCTCTAAGACATATAATAATGACTACGAATAACGAAATTTGCATTAGATTTGAAATAAAGATAGTTTGGAAATCGTAAGACCACTTTTCAGACCTAGTCTGTATTAGAGAAAACAAGTAGTAATCTCATTTTTACGTTGTTTAAAGAGAAATACTAAAAATCAATTGCTATTTATAGACGTAACGAGTCTATAAACACATTTAGGGAAAAAATATTTTTGGTTTCCGAATATCGCTGAAAAGCGCTGATTTTCAAGGTTATTATCCACGTTTTTCGGGAGAACTGGGCCTTGAAATAAAATGTCTCTCAATTCGCAATGTAATATCTCTAAGACATATAATAATGACTCAGGATAACAAAATTAGCTTCTGATTTGAAATATAGATAGTTTGGAGATCGTAAGTCCACTTTTCAGACCTTGTTTGTATTAGAGATAACAAGTAGTAATCTCGTTTTTACGTTGTTTAAAGAGGGATACTAAAAACCAATTGCTATTTATATACGTAACGGCTCTATAAACATCTTTAGGGAAAAAATATTTTTTGTTTCCGAATATCGCTGAAAACTGCTTATTTTGAAGGTTATTATCCACGGTTTTCGGGACAACTGGGCCTTAAAATAAAAAGTTTGTAAATTCGCAGTGTAATATCTCTAAGACATATAATAATGACTCCGAATAACGAAATTTGCATCAGATTTTATATAAAAATAGTTTGGAAATCGTAAGACCACTTTTCAGACCTAGTCTCAATTAGAGGAAAAGAGTAGTAATCTCATTTTTACGTTGTTTAAAGAGAGATACTAAAAATCAATTGCTATTTATAAACGTAACGGGTCTATAAACACCTTTAGAAAAAAATATTTTTGGTTTCCGAATATCGCTGAAAACCGCTGATTTTCAAGGTTATTTATTATACACGTTTTTCGGGAGAACTGGGTCTTGAAATAAAATGTCTCTAAATTCGCACTGTAATAACATTACAACATATAATAATGACTCAGAATAACGAAATTGGCATCTGATTTGAAATAAAGATAGTTTAGAGATCGTAAGACCACTTTTCAGACCTTGTCTGTATTGAAGAAAACAAGTAGTAATCTCGTTTTTACGTTGTTTAAAGAGGTATACTAAAAATCAATTGTTATTTATAAACGTAACGGGTCTATAAAAATCTTTTGGGAAAAAATATTTTTGATTTCCGAATATCGCTGAAAATTGCTGATTTTGAAGGTTATTATCCACGGTTTTCGGGACAACAGGGTCTTGAAATAAAATGTCTTTAAATTCGCAGTGTAATATCTCTAAGACATATAATAATGACTCCGGATAACTAAATTGGCTTCTGATTTGAAATAAAGATAGTTTGGAGATCGTAAGACCACTTTTCAGACTTTGTCGGTATTAGAGGAAACAAGTAGTAATCTCGTTTTTACGTTGTTTAAAGAGTGATACTAAAAATCAATTGTTATTTATAGACGTAACGGGTCTATAAACACCTTTAGCGAAAAATATTTTTGGTTTCTGAATATCGCTGAAAATCGCTGATTTTGAAGGTTATTATCCACGATTTTCGGGACAACTAGACCTTGAAATAAAATGTCTCTAAATTCGCAGTGTAATATCTCTAAGACATATAATAATCACTCCGGATAACAAAATTGACATCTGATTTGAAATAAAGATAGTTTAGATATCGTAAGACCACTTTTCAGACCTTGTTTGTATTAGAGATAACAAGTAGTAATCTCGTTTTTACGTTGTTTAAAGAGGGATACTAAAAACCAATTACTATTTATATACGTAACGGGTCTATAAAAACCTCTAAGGAAAAATTATTTTTGGTTTCCGAATATCGCTGAAACAGCAGATTTTGAAAGTTATTATCCACGGTTTTCAGGAAAAATTTGCCTTGAAATAAAATGTCTTAAATTCGCACTATAATATTTCTAAGACATATAATAATGACTTAGGATAACGAAATTGGCATCTGATTTGAAATAAAGATAGTTTGGAGACTTTTAGACCACTTTTCAAACCTTGTATGTATTATAGGAAACAAGTAGTAATCTCTGTTTTTACGTTATTTAAAGAGGGATACTAAAACCAATTGTTATTTATAGACGTAACGAGTCTATAAACACCTTTAGGGAAAAATTACTTTTGGTTTCCGAAAAATGCTGAAATTCACTGATTTTGAATGTATTATCCACGGTTTTCGGGACAACTGGGCCTTCTAAATTCGCACTATAATGTTTCTAAGACTAATAATTTCTCATGATAAAGAAATTAGCATCTGATTTAATATAGTGATATTTTGGAGACCTTAAGACCACCTTTTCAAACCTTATCTGTATTAGAGAAAACAAGTATTAATCTCTTTTTTACGTTGTTTAAAGAGAGATACTAAAAATCAATTGTTATTTATTGACGTAACGGGTCTATAAACACCTTTAAGGAAAAATGATTTTTGATTTCCGAATATTCCTGAAAAACGTTGATTTTGAAGGTTAGTATCCACAGTTTTCGGGGCAACTGGGCCTTGAAAAAATGTCTCTAAGTTTGCAGTGTAATATCTCTATGACATATAATAATGACTCAAAATAACGAAATTGACAACTAATTTGAAATAAATATAGTTTGGACACCTTAAGACCACTTTTAAGAACTTGTCTTTATTAGAGGAAACAAGTAGTAATCTCGTTTTTACGTTGTTTAAAGAGAGATATTAAAAATAATTGCTATTTATAGACTTAACGGGTCTATAAACACCTTTAGGTAAAAATTATTTTTGGTTTCCGAAAATTGCCAAGAACCGCGGATTTTGAAGGTTATTATCAACGGTTTTCGGGACAACTGGGCCTTAAAATAAAATGTCTCTAAATTCGCACTATAATATTTCTAAGACTAATAATTTCTCAGGATAACGAAATTGACATCTGATTTAAAATAGTGATATTTTGGAGACATTAAGACCAACTTTTCAAACCTTATCTGTATTAGAGAAAACAAGTAGTAATCTCATTTTTACGTTGTTGGAAGAGGGATACTAAAAATCAATTTTCTATTTATTGACGTAACGGGTCTGTAAACACCTTTAAAGAAAAAATATTTTTGGTTTCCGAGTACCGCTGAAAACCGCTGATTTTGAAGGTTAGTATCCACAGTTTTCGGGTAACTGGGCCTTGAAAAAAAATGTCTCTAAATTTGCAGTGTAATATCTCTATGACATATAATAATGACTCAGAATAACGAAATTGGCAACTAATTTGAAATAAATATAGTTTGGACACCTTAAGACCACTTTTAAAAACTTGTCTGTATTAGAGGAAAGAAGTAGTAATCTCATTTTTACGTTGTTTAAAGAGGGATACTAAAAATCATTTGCTATTTATAGACATAACAGATCTATAAACACCTTTATGGAAAAAATATTTTTGGTTTTCCAATATCGCTGAAAACCGCTGATTTTGAAGGTTATATTATCCACGGTTTTCGGGACAACTGAGTTTTGAAATAAAATGTCTCTAAATTCGCACTGTAATATCGTTATGACATATAATAATGACTCCGAATAACGAAATTTGCATCAGATTTGAAATAAAGATAGTTTGGAGATCGTAAGACCACTTTTCAAACCTAGTCTGTATTAGAGAAAACAAATAGTAATATCGTTTTTACGGTTTTTAAAGAGAGATACTAAAAATCAATTGTTATTTATAGACATAACGGATCTATAAACACCTATAGAAAAAAAAATATTTTTGGTTTCCGAATAACGCTGAAAACCGCTGATTTTCAAGGTTATTATTCACGTTTTTCAATAGAACTAGGTCTTGAAATAAAATGTCTCTAAATTCGCACTGTAATAACTCTAAGACATATAATAATGACTCAGAATAACGAAATTGGTATCTGATTTGAAATAAAGATAGTTTAGAGATCGTAAGACCACTTTTCAGACCTTGTATGTATTGAAGGAAACAAGTAGTAATCTCATTTTTACGTTGTTTAAAGAGGTATACAAACAATCAATTGCTATTTATTAACGTAATGGGTCTATAAACATCTTTAGGGGAAAAATATTTTTGATTTCCGAATATCGCTGAAAATCGCTGATTTTGAAGGTTATTATACACGGTTTTTGGGACAACTGGGTCTTGAAATAAAATGTCTTTAAATTCGCAGTTTAATATTTCTAATATATATAATAATGACTCCGGATAACGAAATTGACTTCTGATTTGAAATAAAGAAAGTTTAGAGATCGTAAGACCACTTTTCAGACCTTGTCTGTATTAGAGATAACAAGTAGTAATCTCGTTTTTACGTTGTTTAAAGAGGGATACTAAAAATCAATTGCTATTTATAGACGTAACGGGTCTATAAACATTTTTAAGGAAAAATATTTTTGGTTTCCGAATATCGCTGAAAATCGCTGATTTTGAAGGTTATTATCCACGGTTTTCGGGACAACTGGGCCTTGAAATAAAATGTCTCTAAATTCGCAGTGTAATATCTCTAAGACATATAATAATGACTCCGGTTAACAAAATTGGCATATGATTTGAAATAAAGATAGTTTAGATATCGTAAGACCACTTTTCAGACCTTGTTTGTATTAGAGATAACAAGTAGTAATCTCGTTTTTACGTTGTTTAAAGAGGGATACTAAAACCAATTGCTATTTATATACGTAACGGCTCTATAATAACCTTCAGGGAAAAATTATTTTTGATTTCCGAATATCGCTGAAAACCGCTGATTTTGAAGGTTATTATCCACGGTTTTCAGGACAACTTGGCCTTGAAATAAAATGTCTTAAATTCGCACTATAATATTTTTAAGACATATAATAATGACTTAGGATAACGAAATTGGCATCTGATTTGAAATAAAGATAGGTTTTAGACTTTGAGAACACTTTTCAAACATTGTATGTATTATAGGAAACAATTAGTAATCTCTGTTTTTACGTTATTTAAAGAGGGATACTAAAATCAACTGCTATTTATAGAAGTAACGGGTCTATAAACACCTTTAGGGAAAAATTACTTTTTGTTTCCGAAAATTGCTGAAAACCGCTGATTTTGAAGGTATTATCCTCGGTTTTCGGGACAACTGGGCCTTGAAATAAAATGTCTCTAAATTCGCACTATAATATTTGTAAGACTAATAATTTCTCAGGATAACGAAATTGGCAGTTGATTTAAAATAGTGATATTTTGGAGACCTTAAGACCACATTTTCAAACCTTATCTGTATTAGAGAAAACAAGTAATAATCTCATTTTTACGTTGTTTAAAGAGAGATACTAAAAATCAATTGCTATTTATTGGCGTAACGGGTCTATAAACACCTTTAAGGAAAAAATATTTTTTGTTTCCGAATATCGCTGAAAACCGCTGATTTTGAAGGTAATTATTATCCACGGTTTTCGGGACAACTAGGCCTTGAAAAAAAATATTTCTAAATTCGCAATATAATATCTCTAAGACATATAATAATGACCCAGGATAACGAAATTGGCATCTGATTTGAAATAAAGATAGTTTGGAGACCTTAAGACCACTTTTCAAACCTTATCTGTATTAGAGGAAACAAGTACTAATCTCCGTTTTTACGTTTTTTAAAGAGGGATAATAACACACAATTGTTATTTATTAACGTAAAGGGTCTATAAATACCTTAAGGGAAAACAAATTTTTGGTTTCCGAATTTCGCTGAAAACAGCGGATTTTTAAGGTTATTATCCATGATTTTCAGGACAACTGGGCCTTGAAAATAAATGTATCTAAATTCGCACTTTAATATCTATAAGACATATAAAAATGACTTCGGATGACGAAATTGACATCTGATTTGATATAAAGATAATTTGGAGACCGTAAGACCACTTTTCAGACCTTATCTGTATTAGAAGAAACAAGTAGTAATCTCGTTTTTACGTTGTTTAAAGAGGGATACTAAAAATCAATTGCTATTTATATACGTAACGGGTCTATAAACACCTATAAAGAAAAAATATTTTTGGTTTCCGAATATAGCTGAAAACCGTTGATTTTGAAGGTTATTATCCACGGTTTTCGGGACAATTGGGTCTTGAAAAAAAATGTCTCTAAATTCGCAGTGTAATATCTCTAAGACTTATAAAAATGACTCAGGATAACGAAATTAGCATCCAATTTCTATTAGGCAGTGTTTGGCAAACAAAAATTCATTTTATTTCCATGAATCTAATTCCAAAATTTGAAATGGAGATTCAATTCCAATTTCAATTCCCGGAAGTTGTTTGGTTAACCTATGGAATTCATTTATAAATTTCAATTGCATACTAGTGTTTGTAAGACTCTTAGGATAACGAAATTAGTATCTGCTTTGAAATAAATATAGTTTGGAAAGCTTAAGACCACTTTTCAAACCTTGTATGTATTATAGGAAACAAGTAGTAATCTCTGTTTTTACGTTGTTTAAAGAGGGATACTAAAACCAATTGCTATTTATAGATGTAACGGGTCTATAAACACCTTTAGGGAAAAATTACTTTTGATTTCCGAAAATTGCTGAAAACCGCTGATTTTGAAGGTATTATCCTCGGTTTTCGGGACAAGTGGGCCTTGAAATAAAATCTCTCTAAATTCGCACTATAATATTTCTAAGACTAATAATTTCTCAGATAACGAAATTGCCATCTGATTTAAAATAATGATATTTTGGAGACCTTGAGACCACATTTTCAAACCTTAACTGTAGTAGAGAAAACAAGTAGTAATCTCGTTTTTACATTGTTAAATGAGGGATTCTGAAAATCAATAGTTATTTATTGACGTAACGGGTCTATAAAAAACTTTAGGGAAAAATTATTTTTGGTTTTCGAATATAGCTGAAAACCGCTGATTTTGAAGGTTTTTATCCACGGATTCCGGGACTGCTGGGCCTTGAAAAAAATGTCTCTGTATTCGCAATGTAATATCTTCAAGACATATAATAATGACTCATGATAACGAAATTGACATCTGATTTGAAATAAATATAGTTTGGAAACCTTAAGACCACTTTTCAAACCTTATCAGTATTAGAGGAAACAAATAATAATCTCCGTTTTTACGTTGTTTAAAAAGGGATACTAACACACAATTGTTATTTATTGACGTAACGGGTCTATAATTTCCTTTAAGGAAAACATATTTTTGGTTTCCTACTTTCGCTGAAAACCGCTGATTTTTAATGTTATTATCCACGATTTTCGGGACACTTAGGCCTTGAAATAAAATGTTTCTAAATGCGCACTTTAATATCTCTAAGACATATAATAATGAGTCCGGATAACGAAATTGGCATCTAATTTGAAATAAAGATAGTTAGGAAACCGTAAGACCACTTTTCAGACCTTGTCTATATTAGAGGAAACAAGTATTCACGTTGTTTAAAAAGGGATACTAAAAACAATTGTTATTTATAGGCGTAGCGAGTCTATAAACACCTTTAGGGAAAAATTATTTTTGGTTTCCGAATATTTTTTGCTTCCGAATATCCACGGTTTTCGAGACAAGTGGGCTTTGAAAAAAAATCTCTAATTTCGCAGTGTAATATCTGTAAGACATATAATAATGACTCAGGATAAAGAAATTGACATTTTATTTGAAATACAGATATTTTGGAGACATTAAGACTACTTTTCAGACCTTGTTTGTATCAGAGGAAACAATAAATATTTTTGGTTTTTACGTTGTTTAAAGAGGAATACTAACATCCAATTGTTATTTATAGACGTAACGGGTTTATAAAAACCTTTAGGGGAAAATTATTTTTGGTTTCCGAATATTGCTGAAAACCGCTGATTTTGAAGGTTATAATCCACGGTTTTCAAGACAACTGGGCCTTGAAATAAAATGTCTTAAATTCGCTCTATAATATCTCAAAGATATTTAATAAAGACTCAGGATAACGAAATTGGCATCTGATTTAAAATAGAGATATTTTGGATATCTTAAGACCACTTTTCAAACCTTGTTTGTATTAGAAGAAACAAGTAGTAATCTCCGGTTTTACATTGTTAAATGAAGGATATTAACATCCAATTGTCCTTTATAGACATAACGGATTTATAAATACCTTTAGCGAAAAAATACTTTTTAATTCCGAATATCACCGAAAAATGCTGATTTTAAAGATTATTATTCACGGTTTTCGGGACAACTGGGCCTTGAAATAAAATGTCTCTAAATTCGCACTGTAAAAAATCTAAGACATATAATAAAGATTCAGGATAACAAAATTGGCATCTTATTTGAAATTTAGATATTTTGGAGACATTAAATTAAGACTACTTTTCAGACCTTGTCTATATCAGAAGAAATAAGAAATATTTTCTGTTTTTACGTTGTTTAAAGAGGAATACTAACATCCTATTGTTATTTATAGACGTAACGGGTTTATAAATACCTCTAGGAAAAAAACTATTTTTCGTTTCCGAATATCGCTGAAAACTGCTGATTTTGAAGGTTATTATCAACGGTTTTCTGAACAATTGGGCCTTGAAAAAAAATGTCTGTATTAGAGAAGGCCCAGTTGGTTCTCAAAACTGCTGATTTTGAAGGTTATTGTCAACGGTTTTCGGGACAACTGTGTCTTGAAAAAAATGCCTCTAAATTCGCAATTTAATATCTCTAAGACATATAATAATGTCTCAGAATAACAAAATTGGCATCTGATTTGAAATAAAGATATTTTGGAGACCTTAAGACCACTTTTCAAACCTTATCTATATTAGAGGAAACAAGTAGTAATTTCCGTTTTTACGTTGTTTAAAGAGGGATACTAATACACAATTGCTATTTATTGACGTAACGGGTCTATAAATACCTTTAGGGAAAACATATTTTTGGTTTCCGAATTTCGTTGAAAACAGCAGATTTTTAAGGTTATTATCCACGATTATCAGGACAACTGGACATTGAAAAAAAATGTCTCTAAATTTGCACTTTAATATCTCTAAGACATATACTAATGACTCCGGATGAAGAAATTGGCATCTGATTTGATATAAAGATAGTTTGGAGATCGTAAGACCACTTTTCAGACCTTGTTTGTATTAGAGAAAACAAGTAGTAATCTCGTTTTTACGTTTTTTAAAGAGGGATACTAAAAATCAATTGATATTTATAGATGTAACGGGTCTATAAACACCTACAAAGAAAAAATATTTTTGATTTCCGAATATCGCTGAAAACCGCTGATTTTGAAGGTTATTATCCACGCTTTTCGGGACAATTGAGCTTTGAAAAAAAATGTCTCTAAATTCCACTGTAATATCTCTAAGACATATAATAATGACTCAGGATAACGAAATTTACATCTGATTTGAAATAAAGATAGTTTGAAGACCTTAAAAGTTAAGTCAACTTTTCAAACCTTGTCTTTATTAGAGGAAACAAGTAGTAATCTCCGTTTTTACGTTGTGTAAAGTGGGATACTAACATCCAATTTCTATTTCTAGACGTAACGGGTCTATAAATAATTTTCGTGAAAAAATATTTTTGAATTCCGAATATCGCTGAAAACCGCTAATTTTAAAGGTTATTATCCACGGTTTTCGGGACAATTGGGCCATGAAATAAAATGTCTCTAAATTCGAATTGTGACATCTCTAAGACATATAATAATGACTCAGGATAACGAAGTTGACATATGATTTGAAATACAGATATTTTGAAGAAATTATGACCACATTTCAGACCTTATCTGTATCAGAGGAAACAAGAAATATTCTTTGTTTTTACGCTGTTAAAAGAGGAATACTAACATTTAATTGTTATTTATATACGTAACAGGTCTATAAATACATTTAGGAAAAAAATATTTTTGGTTTCCGAATATCGTTGAAAACCTCTGATTTTCAAAGTGATCCACGCGTTTCAGGACAATTGGGCCTTGAAATAAAATGTCTGTAAATTCCCACTTTAATATCTCTAAGACATATAATAATGACTTAGGATAACGAAATTGACATTTGATTTGAAATACATATATTTTTGAGACATTAAGACAGTTTTTCAGACCTTGTATGTATTAGAGAAAAGAAGAAGTATTCTATGTTTTTACGTTTTTTAAAGAGGAATACTAACATCCAATTATTATTTATAGACGTAACGAGTCTATAAATCTCTTTAGGAAAAAAATATTTTTGGGTTTCGAATATCACTGAAAACCGCTGATTTTCAAGGTTATTATCATCGTTTTTAGGGAGGACTGAGCCTTGAAATAAAATGTCTTTTAATTTGCACTGTAATATCTCTAAGACATATAATAATGACTCAGAATAACGAAATTGGCATCTTATTTGAAATAAAGATAGTTTGGAGTACTTAAGACCAATTTTCAGACCTTGTGTGTATCAGAGGAAGCAAGTAGTAATTTCTGTTTTTACATTGTTTAAAGAGGGATACTAAAACCAATTGTTATTTATAGACTTAACGGGTCTATAAACACCTTTAGGGATAAAATATTTTTGGTTTTCGAAAATTGCTGAAAACCGCGGATTTTGAAGGTTATTATCCACGGTTTTCGGGACTACTGGGCCTTGAAAAAATATGTCTCTAAATTCGCAGTGTAATATCTCTAAGACATATAATAATGACTCAGAATAACGAAATTGGCATCTTATTTGAAATAAAGATAGTTTGATCACCTTAATACCACTTTTCAGAACTTGTCTGTATTAGAGGAAACAAGTAGTAATTTCGTTTTTACGTTGTTTAAATAGGGATACTAAAAACCAATTGCTATTTATATACGTAACGGGTCTCTAAAAACGTTTAGGGAAAAATTATTTTTGGTTTCCGAATATCGCTGAAAACCGTGGATAATACCGCTGATTTTGAAGGTTATTATCCACGGTTTTTAGGACAACTTGGCCTTCAAATAAAATGTCTTAAATTCGGACTATAATATTTCTAAGACATATAATAATGACTTAGGATAGCGAAATTGACATCTGATTTGAAATAAAGATAGTTTCGAGACTTTAAGACCACTTTTCAAACCTTGTATAAATTATAGGAAACAAGTAGTAATCTCGTTTTTACGTTGTTTAAAGAGGGATACTAAAAATCAATTGCTAATTATAGACGTAACGGGTCTATAAACATCTTTAGGGAAAAAATATTCTTGGTTTTTGAATATCGCTGAAAACCGCTAATTTTGAAGGTTATTATCCACGGTTTTCGGGACAACTGGGCCTTGAAAAAAATGTCTCTAAATTCGCAATGAAATATCTCTAAAACATATAATAATGAATCATGATAACGAAATTGACATTTTGATTTGAAATAAAGATAATTTGGAGACCTTAAGACTATTTTTCAAACCTTATCTGTATTATTAGAGGAAACAAGTAGTAATCTCTGTTTTTACGTTGTTTAAAGAGGGATACTAATACACAATTGCTATTTATTGACATAACGGGTCTGTTACACCCCGCGATTTCGCAGTAAAGTAAACACATAGATTTGCAGCGGAAAATACGAGATTTTAATAACTTTAAAAGCAAAACCGCGAATGTCACTATGTTACAAAACCAAAACTTAATTTAATAAATCGTTTATACAAATTGTATCTTAAATAAATATAAGGGACATCGATCCCTTGATAAAATACAGTTAAGATAATAAACTAATATAACTACACGCTAAGGGTAAATCGCTGTCAGTACAACGCTCGCTAGCTCACTCGCCACAACCCCATGCAAACACCAACCTGCAACCTGTTCATTCATTAAAAATGAATGCCACAGTCAGTGGGGAGTAACTCGGGGTTCTCCCAGCCATATCACAACAAAATGCACATAAATAAGCATGTAATCATGTGTCATCATGCAAATATATATATCATGCCGGATGTAAGAAATAACATTATGATAATAACAATATACGAGTAAATGAAACCATCATCCATCATCATCATGCAATACAAGACTCGGGGAAGACTCCCCTTGGCAACCATATAGAACACTAAGGGCTTGCATCTCACCATTAGCGACATATGCTTGAGAAGGTTTGGGACTCGACATACAAACCAATCATAGGCATCCAAATCAATCAAGTATACAATCCATCATATGATCAAACATAAGCTTACACACTCTCACGGTAAATGACACGCACTAGCATCATGTACAAAAGCAAGACAAGTCAATAGAAGTCCACGGGATAAACGTTTCCCTAAACCGTATACGACAACGTATACTCGTGACCTAGACAAATAAGTCCACGGGATAAACGTTTCCCTGAACCCATACACGATAAACGTTTCGTATATGGAAGACTCTAATCCTCCCGGTAGGACGACAATAATAATGCGGTCCTAGTCTAAACCTGGCTAGACTCTCGGGACAAGACGTGTACCCGATTCGACATGTGGCTAGACGTGCACACATCCAAGACTCGGTCAAACACAGAAGCCGAGTACCCCAAATCCGGCAGTACGGCCAACGGCAGAGGCGGACAAGAGATCTATAGTCAAAAGTCAAGCTAGTACGCTACATGCAATGACACCACCTCGCAAGGATACAACATTTGACGGTCGGGTCGATCAACGCATTGCGTTCGCCTCCCAACAACGTCGTCATATCCTTACTCACATGCATACAAGCATCAAGGATACACCCCATCGCTCCGACATTCCAGTCTAACAAGGATAAGGTGTAGCCGGGAAATGAGAGTTCAAAGCACTCAACAAGTAGTGCTCAAATCAAATACATAAGGTAGAACCGACTCAAGAGGGGACATATCAAAACCGTCAGAAAACATGTGATATAAGCATGTGAGATATCATATATTCTAAACATGAATATTTAATGTTATTACGTAAGTTTATAAGATAAACAAACCATACAAACTATTACATGTGAAGTCATATGGAAAAGAAATGAGAATAGGCTACAGGGGTGTCAGCCGGTCAGGGGGACCGGCCGCCGGCTGGCGCTACAGCATCATCAACCACAACAATAAAATACAGGGGATCCCCAGCCGGTGGGTGTGACCGGCTGCCGGCTACCCGGCTGGGGACGCATGCCAAAAGAGAAAAAGAAGGAAAGATGGGGAAGGGAGAGTCTCAGCCGGCTGGGACTCGCATGCTAACAAAAGTTCAACAATTTCACCAGGTGTTCCCAGCCGGCTGGGACTACAAACACGGGATTTTCAGCATCAACAACAACCAATCCAAATTCCAGGGTTACTTATCCAATTCCAACAACAATTATCAACAATAAACCACATTTAATGCATCCTAAACATATCCAATCATTTGACAAGGTCAATAAAAGCACCTTAATGGCTCAACTCAAGTTCAAACATGATAATTAAGCATAATAATATAAAGGATTAATTTTCATTTGTTATAATCATTCAAAAGCTCAAAATAGTAAAACGGACGCCATTTCCTCATACGAACTCCGAATCATGAAATTCAAAAGCCTAAACCACTTAATTTTTCGACGCCGATCAATCTGTCAAACTTTCATAACCAGTGGGTTTCGTCCCGTTCCGGTACAGGCCCGTTTCTGCCGACACGGATGACTCTAGTTTCATCATCGACAAAGCACAACCCAACAACTTTACCCAATTTCAATATTAACATGTAAGAACATGAATTCATGATACTAACTAACAAATCACTAATCTTCATCATAATTACTAATTTAAAACACATAAGAAACACATAAACATGTGATACCGAGTAACCCATCATCGTTACCTCTTTAGCACTCCGAATTAGCAATCTTTAAGCAAGCCCAAGACACAACCGGATTCCTTGTTCCAAAACTTCAAAATTAACCCAAAAACTAACTTTTAACATTATATTAAGGTAGACCGAAATTCTGGAAAATTAGACTTAAAATAAAGTTTATAGATCATTTTTTTACTTACATAGAAAGGAAGAGGGCGGAGAGAGGATTCCTGAACATCAAACGGAATTGAATTCGGATAAGAAATGAAAAAGTTATTCCCGTCTTAAGATTAGATCTAAAAAGACGGATTTTTATAAAAGTTTGGGAATGTAAGATTGGATTGTATCAAAAGGAAGAGGATGATGAGAGGTTTCTAAAACACTAAATATAGTTGGATTTGGTTGAGTATTGAAGGAGATAGGAAGGTTTTAAGATCGGTAAAAATGGTGGGTTTGTTTAGGTTTTGATGAAGGTTAGAGATGAAGAGAAATGCTGAAATTTTAGAAGGGTTGGAGAGTTTATGAGAGTTTCAAGTGGGTTTGGAGAATAAATAGGTCGATTTAGAAGTTTAAACCCAAACATGCTAAAATAAGACGGTCTTTATTAATTTTTTGCGTGGAATCCGATTATGAACTCTAAACAAATAAATTCTAGACGGATTTCACCCAACTAAACTAAATTCTATCTAACATTAATTTAAAGCCACGAAATCATAAATTGTCGACTTAAAATATTTTAACCAATAAAAGTAAAGGACGAATTTATAAAATTCATGACTTTAGTAAATTATACATTATAATAAAATCTAGGGTGTTACAGGGTCTATAAATACCTTTAGGGAAAACATATTTTTCGTTTCCGAATTTCGCTGAAAACAACTGATTTTTAACGTTATTATCCACGATTTTCAGGACAACTGGGCCTTGAAATAAAGTATCTCTAAATTCGCACTTTAATATCTCTAAGACATATAATAATGACTCCAGATGAAGAAATTGGCATCTGATTTGATGTAAAGAGAGTTTGGAGACCGTAAGACCACTTTTCAAACCTTGTCTGTATTAGAGAAAAACAAGTAGTAATCTCGTTTTTACGTTGTTTAAAGAGGGATACTAAAAATCAATTGCTATCTATAGACGTAACGGGTCTATAAACACCTACAAAGAAAAAATATTTTTGGTTTTCGAATATCGCTGAAAACCGCTGATTTTGAAGGTATCCACGGTTTTCGGGACAACTGGGTTTTGAAAAAAAATGTCTCTAAATTCGCAGTGTAATATCTCTAAGACTTATAATAATGACTCAGGATAACGAAATTAGAATCTGATTTGAAATAAAGATAGTTTGGAGACCTTAAAAGTTAAGTCCACTTTTCAAACCTTGTCTTTATTAGAGAAAACAAGTAGTAATCTCCGTTTTTACGTTGTTTAAAGTGGGATACTAACATCAAATTTCTATTTATAGACGTAACGGGTCTATAAATACCTTTAGGGAAAAAATATTTTTGAATTTCGATTATCGCTGAAAACCACTAATTTTAAAGCTTATTATCCACGGTTTTGGGACAATTAGGCTTTGAAATAAAATGTCTCTAAATTCGCAGTGTAATATCTCTAAGACATATAATAATGACTCAGGATAACGAAATTGGCATATGATTTGAAATACAAATATTTTGGAGACACTAAAACAATTTTTCAGACCTTATCTATATTAGAGGAAACAAGAAGTATTCTCTGTTTTTACGTTGTTTAAAGAGGGATACTAACATCCAATTGTTATTTATATACGTAACGGGTCTACAAATACATTTAGGAAAACAATATTTTTGGTTTCCGAATATCGCTGAAAACCTCTGATTTTCAAGGTTATTATCCACGTTTTTCGGGAAAACTGTGCCTTGAAATAAAATGTCTCTAAATTCGTACTTTAATATCTCTAAGACATATAATAATGACTCGGGATAATGAAATTGTCATCTGATTTGAAATACAGATAGTTTGGAAACATTAAGACCACTTTTCAGACCTTGTCTGTATCAGAGAAAACAAGAAATCTTTTATGTTTTTACGTTGTTTAAAGAGGAATACTAACATCCAATTGTTATTTATAGACGTAACGGGTCTATAAATACCTTTAGGAAAAAAATATTTATGGTTTCCGGATATCGCTGAAAACAGCTGATTTTCAAGGTTATTTTCCACGTTTTTAGGGAGAGGGAGAACTGGGCCTTGAAATAAAATGTCACTAAATTCGCACTGTAATATATCTCTAAGACATATATAATGATGACTCAGAAAAACGAAATTGGCATCTGATTTGAAATAAAGATAATTTGGAGACCTTAAGACCACTTTTCAAACCTTGTGTGTATTAGAGGAAACAAGTAGTAATATCTGTTTTTACAGTATTTAAAGAGGGATACTAAACCCAATTGCTATTTATAGACTTAACGGGTCTATAAACACCTTTAGGGAAAAAATATTTTTGGTTTTCGAAAATTGCTGAAAACCACAAATTTTGAAGGTTATTATCCACGGTTTTTGGGACAACTGTGCCTTGAAATAAAATGTCTCTAAATTCGCACTATAATATATCTAAGACTAATAATTACTCAGGATAACAAAATTGGCATCTGATTTAAAATAGTGATATCTTGGAGACCTTAAGACCACCTTTTCAAACCTTATATATATGTATTAGAGAAAACAAGTAGTAATCTCGTTTTTACGTTGTTTAAAGAGGGATACTAAAAATCAATTGCTATTTATAGACGTAACGGGTCTATACAAATCTTTAGGGAAAAAATATTTTTGGTTTCCGAATATCGGCTAAAACCGCTGATTTTGACGGTTATTATCCACGGTTTTCGGGACAACTGCGCCTTAAAAAAAAACGTCTCTAAATTTGCAATGTAATATCTCTAAGCAATATAATAATGATTAACGATAACGAAATTGGCATCTGATTTGAAATAAAGATAGTTTGGAGACTTTAAGACCACTTTTCAAACCTTATATTTATTAGAGGAAACAAGTAGTAATCTCTGGTTTTACGTTGTTTAAAGAGAGATACTAACACACAATTGTTATTTATAGACTTAACTGGTTTATAAACACCTGATTATTTTTGGTTTCCGAAAATTACTAAGAACCGCAGATTTTGAAGGTTATTATCCACGGTTTTTGGGACAACTGTGCCTTGATATAAAATGTATCTAAATTCGCACTATAATATTTCTAGGACATATAATAATGACTCAGGATAACGAAATTAACATCTGATTTAAAATAGAGATATTTTGGAGTTCTTAAGTCCATTTTTCAAACCTTATCTGTATTAGAGGAAACAAGTAGTAATCTCCGTTTGTACGTTGTTTAAAGAGGGATACTAAAATCAAATTGCTATTTATAGACGTAACGGGTATATATATACCTTTAAGGAAAAAAAATACATTTTCATTCCGAATATCGCTGATAACCGCTGATTTTAAAGGTTATTATCCACGGTTTTCGGGACAACTGGGTCTTGAAATAAAATGTCTCTAAATTTGCTCTGTAATATCTTTAAGACATATAATAATGACTCAGGATAATGAAATTGGCATATGATTTGAAATACAGATATTTTGGAGACATTAAGACCACTTTTCAGACCTTGTCTATATATCAGAGAAAACAAGAAGTATTCTTAGGGAAAAAATATTTTTTAATTTCGAATATCGCTGATAACCGCTGATTTTTAGGTTATTATCCACGGGTTTCGGGACAACTGAGCCTTGAAATAAATGTCTCTAAATTTGCACTGTAATATCTTTAAGACATATTATAATGACTTAGGATAATGAAATTGGCATATGATTTGAAATACAGATATTTTGGAGACATTAAGACCACTTTTCAGACCTTGTCTATATCAGAGAAAACAAGAAGTCTTCTATGTTTTTACGTTGTTTAAAGAGGAATACTAACATCCAATTGTTATTTATAGACGTAACGGGTCTATAAATATCTTTAGGAAAAAAATATTTTTGGTTTTCGAATATGGCTGAAAACTGCTGATTTTCAAGGTTATTATCCACGTTTTTCTGGAGAATTTGGTCTTGAAATAAAATGTCTCTAAATTCGCACTGTAATATCTCTAAGATATATAATAATGACTCAGAATAACGAAATTGACATCTGATTTGAAATAAAGATAGTTTGGAGACCTTAAGACTACTTTTCAGACCTTGTGTGTATTAGAGGAAACAAGTAGTAATCTCTGTTTTTACATTGTTTTAAGAGGGAACCTAAAAATCAATTGCTATTTATAGACGTAACGGGTCTATAAACACCTTTTGGAAAAAAATATTTTTGGTTTCCGAATATCGCTGAAAACAGCTGATTTTCAAGGTTATTATCCACGTTTTTAGGGACAACTGGGCCTTGAAAAAATATGTCTCTAAATTCGCAGTGTAATATCTCTATGACATATAATAATGACTCAGGATAACGAAATTTGCATCTGATTTGAAATAAATATAGTTTTGAAACCTTAAGACCACTTTTCAAACGTTATCAGTATTAGTGGAAACAAGTAGTAATCTTCGTTTTTACGTTGTTTAAAGAGGGATACTAACACAAAATTGCTATTTATTGACGTAACGGGTTTATAAATACCTTTAGGGAAAACATATTTTTGGGTTATGAACTTCGCTGAAAACCTCTGATTTTTAAGGTTATTATCCACGATTTTCAGGACAACTGGGCCTTTAAATAAAATGTCTTTAAACTCGCACTTTAATATCTCTAAGACATTTAATAATGACTCCGGATAACGAATTTATCATCTGATTTGAAATAAAGATAGTTTGGAGACCGTAAGACCACTTTTCAGACCTTGTCTATATTAGAGAAAACAAGTAGTAATCTCGTTTTTACGTTGTTTAAATAGGGATACTAAAAATCAATTGCTATTTATAAACGTAACTGGTCTATAAACACCTATAGGGAAAAAATATTTTTGGTTTCCGAAAACAGCTGAAAACCGCTGATTTTGAAGTTTATTATCCACGGTTGTTTAAACTCCCTTTTTACGTTGTTTAAACAGGGATACTAACATACAATAACTATTTATAGACGTAACGGGTCTATAAATACCTTTACGGAAAAATTATTTTTGATTTTCGAATATCGCAAAATTCCGAATATCACTAATATCCGAATATATATGTGATGAGAATAGACATATGAACGAAATTCACTGATGGAGAAAAGAAACACCTATTTTCTTTCCGCTTAGCACTGAAAATCACCATGAAAGGTAAGTTTGACTCAAAATCACCATGGACAGTCAGATATATGCAGCCTTATCTCTGTGCTAACACATAGAGGATGATTTTAGATGACCCAAAATGAGAATTGCGCGGAGAATTACGTTCAATGACTGTTAATTACACATAGTTAATTCAGCAGTAGGTCTTGCTTAAGACGAGTCGGATCTTACAACGGGTATTTTGTGAGAGGAAATGGGTAGAGGGGACAAGGTGGGCTCCCCCCATGTGCTCTCCACTCACCCTTGATGGGTATTTTGTGAGAGAATATGGTATCCGTCTTAAGCTTAAGACGGATACCTCGGTCTGAAATAAGAATTTGTGTTAATTCAGTGAGCTAGTTTACAAGAGTGACTATAAGTCTATAATCTTAAATTTTCATGTATCTCATTCTAAGACACATAGACTGAAATACAGTTAAAGCTGCCCATTTCAAAACAACTCCTCTTCTTCCCTCCCACATATTCTAACACAGACAATCTGCAAGAACCTCCCCAAAGAATAAGAAGAATACGCACATTACTTTTCTTGAATATCAATTAATCTTTGCTCATAGCATACAAATAAAACTCAAAGCGAAGCAAAAGTTGTGATCCACAATTTACAGCCACTCTCTTTCCAACCCTTGACGCAACTATTGTAGTGCGATCAAGCACCATACCAGGCCCAATGCTTTTGCAAAACCTCATCTACTTAAATCTTCTGCTATTCTTGTCTAAAAGAGTGCACGAAACATAAGAGAGGCCATAAGTTAACTAAAATCACTCATCACCGCAGTGCAAAACGAAAGAATTGGCCTCATAAGGGACATACCAAAGGAAAAAAGAATCTCCAATGAAAACTTGTTCATCTAAAGGCTTCAAATGCAACTTATCAAGGATGGTAATTAACGCAATTGTGCTCTTCCATTGCTTTCATTGATATTTGTGGGTGCAAATATGAGAGATGGCAAGGTGGCATTCTGAAGATCAGAACAGACATATGCGAGCGAACATCGTAGCAAAACATTCATCACTCGCTCACATATCTTCCAAAAGTCTCACTTCTCCCCGTTTCTGATTTTGCAAGACCCGAATAGTAGGCTCTTTATGAGATTTATAAAATATACTTCAGCCGCAAACCTTGCAAACAGCTCATCCGTGTCAGGTTTGTGTTCATGTCACATGTAAACTGCTCATGAACCCTTCAACCCAACCCCGACCCAATTAAATCTCATGACTTGTTCTTATCGACCCACTTACATAAATGGGTCATCAAGCCTTAGCCCATTAATTCCGTGTCATTTTTTTGCGTCCGGTCAATATTTGGGAAGTGTAAATATATTTATATGATGGAGGATCAATTTAGTAATTAGGTCATTTGTGTCGGGTTTGTGTTTAGAGAGCTCAACTCAAACCTGACCCAATTAAATCTCGCGTCGTGTCCACGTCAACTCACTTACATAAATGGGTCATTAAGCCTCATGCCAACCCGTTAATTTCGTGTCGGATTGGTGTCGCGTGTTCGGGTCGTGTTATTGTTGCAATAATTCGTGGATTATCGAGGAAAAATCCCAGGAAAGCATCACAACTACTTTCTCACTATCAACATTTTAATGAACTATTAGGTTAAACCCCTATCTCCTTTCAAAACCTCCTTCAGATTTTGGTCTACACAACTTTCCAATGAACAAGATCATCTCTTTTTTCTTACCAGTACCTAACTAGAAAACCCAGTATTTTCCCATGCTATTTGAATATCCCCAATGTATATAAATAAAATGAAAGATAAAAAAAAGGAAAGAAGAGAGGCAAAGCTTTTTTAACATCATTAGTCCTCACAATGAGAGAAGCAGGTTCTGTCACAAAAGACTGAAGTCCTAATCTATTAAGCGCCCTTGCTACTACCAACACCTAAAAGACTGAAGTCCTAGGATTTCCTCCGAAAGATACTTCCAAATCTGCAAGTGACCAATTCATAATTTGACAACCAATCATATTAATAAACAACTCTAGCAAGTGTTCTCTATTAATTCCAGTAAATTTCAACGAATTAAATTTCATCCCAAACATCAATTTTAAAACATGTAGAATATCCATTAATAGAAACAAAATATTTAGGGATTTTCTATCGTGTATCCCTGTGTTTTCTCGGATTCAAACGCATACCCTCAATTTTTAAGAAACATCTGATATACCTCTAAACTCCCATATTAGTTTCTAGGATACCCAAGTATCCAAATTTGAGTTTTTTAATGGTTACATATTGTCACAAAAAGTTGTATATTGATGAGTAAATAAGGATTTTATTGATGGTGACACGTATTTTTAACGAATAATAAACTAAAACCGCCAAAATATAATAGTTAGAATTCTAAAATTTTAGCATTTAGGGTATTTGTAGAACAATTTATTAAGTTTAGGGATATTCGGTGTGATTTTGAAAAACCGAGGGTATATCGTAGAAACTGAAAAAATAGAAGGTTACATCATAGAAAAACCCAAATATTTATCTGTGCAAACTACTAGTGAGTAATGTTGACTGTAAACCCTTCTACTCTAATGTGTTGCTTTATCCATAATTCGTTCTAACTCGTCATCAACCAACAAAACAAGAAAGAGAACAAGGGTCTTCTTATTTTAGTCCTCGTGTGGAAGAGAACCGTTCCCTTGGAGCAACATTCACAAAGAAAAGTAACCATTAGGTTGGAGCATCATTCCCCAAGAAAAACATGCATTTGACAAAACTCCCCTCATCCAATGTTATCACACCCCAGAATCTTTCATTACTAAAGCCTTGTTAAGGAAACCTAACTCACCCAAATAAAAGCTTTCTCAAAGTCAGTCTTATAGGCAAAGGTGATAGACCGTTTCATTCTTGCATCCAATGTCTAGGTTAGCACTAAGGGATTATGAAGAATTTGTCAGCCTTGGCAAAGCACTTAAGGCTAAAGCACTCTCCGAGGGAGAAATCGTGCTAGATAAAAAAAAAAACGCTTAAACTTACTGCCAACACTTGGGACATTTGTGAGCAAACTTATAGGACGGCAATCATTAAATCCTTACATCAAATCACTCTTCGTTTATTGTATTAAACCTCAATTAGTCTTGAGCTCATAGATGGTCATAGGGAACCGAGCTCAGTCGTTGCATCATAAGTGCAGTTAACAGTGTCCCAACAACACGAGTGAAACATGGCTACAGAAACAAGGTGAACATGTGTAGCAACATGATAATGGAGATTCTAAGACATACTTTCCCACCGCCACTCAAAATGAACAATAAATAGAAATACATTAAGATTGATGTATTGACGTTGTGGAAGAGTCGAAAAAAATAATATAATTGTGAACAGAAAGGTTACAATCCAAATACAACAGAAAGCAACTCAAACAGGTGAAAACAATGGCAAGAGTATAGACAAAACGTATCCCTTTGTTACATGTGTTAAAACCCTGAAATTAAGTTGCCGAGCTCAGCCCTTTACTTCATTGAAATTTGAAATCATATACACATTAACCTCCCAACACTTTTTCTCTCATGATACAACCAAAGGAAGGAACAGAAATATATATAATGACAATCAAACCTTTAAGACATATTTGAAGTCATGCGGGTACGTCTTGAAAGCAAAAAGAAAGGTAGCTTACTGTTTTAATATCTTCATCTCTGTAGTTTATCACTCGATCAACTCCCAGGCTTTTTAAAAACATTGCCTTGTCTTTACCTCCACAAGTTGCTATAACCTTGTTCCCACCTAATTTTGCCAGCTGCACATTACACAGCTGAGTATTACCAACAGATCTGGCCATTTGCGCGGGTCGGTTCAGGGTCATTCTTCTCCAGCCCACTCAAATCCTTCCCACAGGCCGGTTTAGGGCCTGTCAAAGCTAGTCCGGCCTGGCAGGACCAAAAATCGCCTCCTAATGACCCTGTTGAAGATCAGGTGAGCCACGGGTCACCACGGCCTGGCCAGAAGCTGGCCTTTGGTCACCTCTAATTACCAAGTATGTACGTGGAAAGATTTTCAATAATAGAAGTGTTTATCTATAAGAATTTCTAAAAAAATGAATATAAATGCATAAATTACATAATATCGAACTCATCATCAAGTAACAATAGTATGCATAGATTAGAGGAAAATGGAAGAGAACAGATTGTTTTTCTTCACTTCACTTGACATCAAGTGTCTAGATATGATGTTTATTGCTTAGTAGAAATTAGCAATGCCATGTGACCATGGCTCAAAGCCTCAAATGCCTTGCAATATATTAAAGAAAGAAACCTGTACAGCAAATTGTCCAGTCCCACCTGCAGTAATCATAACTGTCTTTCCTGAACCCATTTGTGCTGCGTACGGTTTCCATTGAAACAATGACACCGAGTGAATAAATTGCCAAGCAACTAGAACAGGGTTATCACATTTCTACAAGCTTAAGTAGCAATATAGCGGTTTAACAAATAAATTGAGAAATAATAATAGCCATTTTCAGATAAGATGGAAAAGTATGCAACGTTAGACCTGCTCAAGGGCAATTGAGGCTGTTAGTCCAGAGGTAAGCATAGAAACAACTTCTGGTTCAGGTCTAGCCACAGGAAGAATAAATTTGGATGGAACCTTGATGAAAAATATGAGATACATACGTAATTCTAGTGCAATTCCAAGAAGAAAGAAATTGAATGGAGATTTTCAAGGATTAAAAGAACAGTTAACGAAATGACATACAATCATGAACTCAGCATAGCTTCCATATGTCATTACTGCAGCAGCAGAACCAACTTTTAAGTCATTCACAGCATCACCTACGGCAGCGATAATTCCAACAGCCTGCAAGGCATTACCAATCCCCAAGTTTTATATACAATACAGGACTCAAATTCTAACACATCACACATGTGAAAAATTCGCATCCTTTCTCTGTTCCTTTGGTGTGCCCTCTCTGAAAGAGCACAGCACACACCAAATGCTGGTGACCATTATAAAGGCAGCAGGGTTAATGCTTAGCCTAGCAAAGCCTCTTATCCCACAAACATTTTTTCATCATGCAAAACAGTTGAAGAGATTGAGGCCCGTTACAAATTTGCTGAAGAGATGACCAAGTTGTGAATGAACCTATATATAAGGAGCAAGGATGAACAACCATCAAAACTGCATTGAGAGTTGCATCAAAGACAGTCCAGTGAATCATTATGCTTTGTTCCATCATAATCCTTAACCAAAGAGGCAAAGAATAATGCGTCTTTAACCATAAAAATGAACCGATCATTTTTTCCCTCTTTCACATGAATAGCAGTATCATAGAAAACTGAATTTCTTGTGAACTACGCAACTTTCCAGCATTGAAAACGTATTGAAGTGCAATGCAAGATTATTTATTACATGCATAGTTTGTGATCTAGAGGTGCTTTCCTAAACAACAAGCAACGCTTTTGACCGTAACGATTATACAAACAAATTAGTACTCAATTTGCGTGTCGTCTAACTGTTGATGACAAGTGAGCCATAGTATCTTTAGTAAACTAGTACCCCTAAACGATGAATAGCCCACTCACTAAGAAGCCTTAAATTCAGAGTATAAGGTGAGTCAAGATAATAAACGTTACTCACTATAACGATTCAATACGATAAATACGAACAAGTAACAACGAATTGATACTCACACAAATTAATTTACAATTAAATAATAAACATAATAGACGACAATAATGAACATACTTGATTATCGCAAGTACAATAGCAGAGAACGGTCCCGCGATGACTTGAGCAACCGAATGATACGGTGGTGCTGGTGTGACGTCAGTGGGGAACGACTTTTTGTGCAGTAGGGCCGAATTGGATGGCACAAACAGGATGAATTGAAGTTATGAGTGACGGAGGCGACAACAGCAATTGGGCACGGTGACCGTGGTGGCAGTGCGACCTCAAAACAGCCGTCAGGTTTGCGGTGGTCAGGCGAAGGGAAAGGCTAAACCCTAAACCAATTGTATGATAATGCAGTGGTATTTGTATGATTCATATATTGGGAAAGGCTAAATCCTAAACAAAGCTTTAAATTTAAACAAAAGTGCAAAGGTTAACTGTATCTCAGCTGGTATGGAAGTTATCTACTAACCTCAAGACAAGGGTTCGAATCCCACTGCAACCAAAGTTTGGGGGTCGGGGGTTTAGGGTTTAGGGTTTTAGGGTTTAGGGTTTAGGGTTTAGGGTTTAGGGTTTAGGGTTTAGGGTTTAGGGTTTAGGGTTTAGGGTTTAGGGTTTAGGGTTTAGGGTTTAGGGTTTAGGGTTTAGGGTTTTAGGGTTTAGGGTTTTAGGGTTTTAGGGTTTAGGGTTTAGGGTTTAGGGTTTAGGGTTTAGGGTTTAGGGTTTTAGGGTTTTAGGGTTTAGGGTTTTAGGGTTTAGGGTTTAGGGTTTTAGGGTTTAGGGTTTAGGGTTTAGGGTTTAGGGTTTAGGGTTTAGGGTTTAGGGTTTAGGGTTTAGGGTTTAGGGTTTCGGGTTTAGGGTTTAGGGTTTAGGGTTTAGGGTTTAGGGTTTAGGGTTTAGGGTTTAGGGTTTAGGGTTTAGGGTTTAGGGTTTAGGGTTTAGGGTTTAGGGTTTAGGGTTTTAGGGGTTTAGGGTTTAGGGTTTAGGGTTTAGGGTTTAGGGTTTAGGGTTTAGGGTTTAGGGTTTAGGGTTTAGGGTTTAGGGTT
>JAIUZE010011931.1:0-54343 GCA_022085475.1 Heliosperma pusillum | reverse complement strand
AATAACAGATAGGAGAAGAACTAGGATCGTCGGTTCCCCATGGTTTCTAGGGTCAGGATTAAAATCAAAGTAAAGTCTAAACAGGTTTGTGGGTAGTGAAAAGGTCCTTTCGGTCCGCTATTCGCCCTAAAATATACTAACTTAGCTCTCGCCCTCATTAGCATAATCCCAATGTTCATCACTTATCTGTCCTTTTCCAATCTCTCGATCTAGGTCAAGGGGGTATCAAGTCAGTCAATTGATTGCGTCGACTCAAACAATTAAAGGCTATTAAATGTGATGATTGCATCCAAACCTAATTTAAAGATTACTAATCAATTCATCTTACCTAAGTCATGGTTCCCCTAAATCCTAGCAAAGGAATTAGCTACGCATAATTGAAAGAAGAACAACAACAATAATAAATAAGAAACAAAAAGACATAGAGAAATAGCTAATTGAATTCAAGAACAATAATACCTGAAATTGAAAGAAGAAGAAAGTCGGAAGAAGTCCTCAAATTCAGATCCAGAAAATTTGAAAGATAAAATCTAGGGTTAGAAGTTATATATCTATTATTCTCGTTTTTTCACCCTTAAGTCAAATGAAAATAACAAATTACAAGGCATCTATTGCTTAACACACTATCTCGCGAAGCCCATCAGCATGTAACCTCTTGATCGAGCAGAATTTGCTGTCAAAAGTACTCGATCGAGGAAAGTTTGAGACATGAACACTCGATCGACTGAACATAGTGGTCGATCGAGTAAAACTTCCAAGGCCAGCAGCTCGATCGAACAAAACAATGCTCGATCGAGGTCTTCTAAGTAATAAAATAGTCGATCGAAGGCTTTTACACCTCGAACGAGTGTTTTGCCCATGGATTTCGTTCTTCCATTCCTTTAACACGACTTCATGCATTCCGAGACACCAAGATTCCTTTCCGACTCACTTATGCATGCTTGAGGAGCTACAAAATATCTAGTTTTCCGTCATTCTCGTCCATATCTGCAAATATTACAAAACAAACCAAAGTAGACTATTCGGGGGACATTTGTAGTAAAACACTACTAAATAAGCATGGAAATACGTGCAAATATGGCCTAAAAGGTCTATACAAAATGCACGCATCAAACTTCCCCAAACCAAACCTTTGCTTATCCTCAAGCAAAAAGGATACGAACAAATAAATGGAACAAATGGACTCCGGACTACTGCAAATCGCCCGCTTGAACCAATTTAATGCAACAGTCAAACTCAGCAATGATATCAAATGCAAACGAACTGAACCGTCGACCTTGATAGACCATCAATGTCGGACTCTCACGGGTCAGTCTTCTCTCAGCAAAGCAAAGGGTAAGCATGTTATGTGCAAGAGAGAGAAGGAGAAAGTAGTCGCTCACCTAATTACGACCGTCGCGTTCATGCAATGCGAACTAACATGATAAAAGATTCAGTTACCGTACACACGCACAACCACCATTCAAGGACTATCACACGCCGAATACTCTCAACATTTGGATAAGTGAGGTTATGGGTAAGAAGGGGCATAACAATAATGGAATAGAGGAGGTAAAGCGTCAAGCTAGCTACCTGATCTTAATCAAATAACAAAATCCGTCTTCTTATCTCATAATGAAGTACACGGCCATGATTCGGCCGACAACTCACTAGAACCAAAAAAATGGAGCGGAAACGAAACTAGTTAGCTTATTCAGCTCTTGCTGAATCCCCATATGATATGAATAAAGCATGGGAATAGAGACCGTTTTCTTTTTCTTTTTCTTTATTATTTTTTTTTCTTTTCATTTCAAAATATTCAGCTAACATTTCCACGGAAACAATTTCAACTTCGATTCTCAAATTCTTCAGATACCAACTCCGTGGCAAGGATGCAAACCAAACTGATAAAATGAAGTAAATACCTCAACAACCAACACTAGACTAGCTCGACGCAAGGTACGCAAAATTTAGGATGTAGATTGTGGGTCAACTGGCAGTTTTGGCTGAATGTGGAGTTAAATGGGTAGTGAGAAAAGGGAAATTGCAAGCATTGTCCAAACATGTGATACCGACCACGAACCCGTACGTGCAGGCAATAAGAATCAAATTTCATATACATGCAATGCGATGACACGAGGGAGTAACTACTCACAATCCTATATGAACTGGTCATAGATGTCACCGGTTTAAGAGCTCTAATCCTCAGAAAATGTAAGTAGGTTGCCAACATGTCAGGTCAAGTCTATTCGTTCAGCATCGATTAACAAGCAAATGACTATGCAAGAGATATTAGCTGTGCAAGGCTTAAGTCGAGACTAGATGAAGGGTAGGAGAGAATTGTTCCGACTCGACTAAAATGCAAAAATAAACATGAAATTTTTTGAAATTTTTGGAATTTTATGAGTGATTAACAATGCATACGAAAATGCAGTAAAAGCGAAATGCAGACACGATATGGATGCAAAACCTCCCCAAACCAAACTGTACAATGTCCCCATTGTACAAAGTAAAGTAAAAGAATTGCAAACTAGAGAGAGTCGGAAACTTACAGGAACGCGCGTATAACTGACTTCCCCAAACCGAACCGAAAGGAGGTGCTCCAGGGACTCGATCGAGTAGAACACTACTCGATCGAGTGGAAACGAGATGGATCCTTCTCGATCGAGTGGAAAACAGCTCGATCGAGAGGTTTCTTCGCAGAAGTACTCGATCGAGCAACCAGAGTGCTCGATCAAGGGGCTTTAGTGTTCGATCGACCAGAATGGCTACTCGATCGAACAAAAATTTCAGAGTAAGTGACGCCAAAACTGCGAGAAGCAAGAAATTACGCAATTGGAATTGTTTGAACAGTAAAACAGAAATAAACTACTAAAAATTTTTGAATACGGTACAACAAAACAATAGATCGGGTTGCCTCCCGATAAGCGCAGGTTTATAAGATCCCGCACGACCCTTGAGCTTCAATCATCAAGCTCCTCGTCTCCCTTGAAGAAGAGCACTTCGAGGCGACCCACGACACTATCAGCTCCATAGTAATGTTTCACATGATGCCCATTAACCTTAAACCGGTTACCCTCGGAGTCTTCTATCTCAACGGATCCAAACTGAGTAACAGTAGTTACTGTGTACGGACCGCTCCACCTGGATTTCAGCTTACCAGGGAATAAACGCAGTCGGGCATTGAATAGCAACACCTTTTGCCCGACTTGTAACTCACGAGGTATGATTCTCTTGTCGTGCCAACGTTTGGTCTTTTCTTTGTAAATACGCGAGCTATCATAGGCATTCAGACGGAATTCCTCTAGTGCATCTAGCTGCAACAAACGTTTCTCACCACACAAGTTAGCATCATAATTAAGTTGGCGGACTGCCCACCAGGCTTTATGTTATAGCTCAACAGGTAAATGACGGGACTTCCTATACACTAATCGATATGGTGAAGCACCAATAGGTGTCTTAAATGTGGTCCTGTATGCCCATAATGTGTCATCCAGTTTGGCACTCCAATCCTTTCGTGATTTAGACACAACCTTACCTAAAATCTCCTTTAGTTCCCTATTAGAGACTTCAACCTGCCCACTAGTCTGAGGATGATACCCCAAACCCCTACGATGTTTCACACCATATTTAGACAGTAAGGCCGTTAGCTGCTGTTCCCTAAAATGCATACCCCTATCACTAATGACAACCCTTGGGACACCAAAACGGGGGAAAATGGTCTTACGGAACAGCTTAATCACGGTCTTGGCATCGCAGTTGGGAGTAGCAATCACTTATACCCATTTAGACACATAATCTACAACTACCAGAATATACCTGTTACCAAGACTCGACGGGAATGGTCCTTGACAATCAATGCCCCAGACATCGAAAATCTCGACCTCTAAAATGTCGTTTTGGGGCATCTCATGTCTCTTTGATATGTTTCTTGTCCGCTGGCAAGCATCACAGCTAGCAACAAAAACTTTAGTGTTAGCAAAGAGAGTCGGCCAATAGAAACCAGACTGTAATACCTTAGTCACGGTGCGCGATGGACCGTGGTGACCTCCACAAGGGGAAGAATGGCAGCCTTCTAGGATAGCTTTGATCTCCCACTGCGGAATACAACGTCTAAAGAGACCGTCTGCGCATGACTTAAACAAGTATGGATCATCCCAGAAATAATCCCGCACATCATGTAGAAATTTCTTCCGCTGCTGATAGGACATATCAAGTGGCAGCTTCTGGCTGACAATGTGATTGGCATAATCTGCAAACCAAGGTTCAACACCATCTTTAGATTTTATAGAATAAACAGTGCATAAAGTATCATTAGCAAACGAATCATTAATGGGAAGAGAATCCTCCCCCTCTTTTCGCGTCAAACGCGAAAGATGATCCGCTACAACATTCTCAACGCCTTTCTTGTCCCTGATTTCCAGATCAAATTCCTGGAGAAGGAGTATCCACCTCAACAATCTGGGTTTAGCTTCCTTTATATTCAGAAGGTGTTTTAGCGCTGCATGATCTGTAAAAACAATAACTTTAGAACCCAACAGGTAAGATCTAAATTTATCAAGCGCATAAACTACAGCTAAATGCTCCTTCTCAGTGGTACCATATTTCACTTGAGCTTCATCCAGAGTTCGGCTCGCATAGTAAATAGCATTCAAAGCTTTGTCTTTCCGCTGGCCGAGCACCGCTCCTAGTGCGTAATCGCTTGCATCGCACATAATCTCAAACGGCAGCGTCCAATCAGGAGGCTGAATGATGGGTGCAAAGACCAAAGCCTGTTTCAAAGTGTTAAAAGCAGAAAGACAATCATCAGTAAAATCAAAAGGAGCATCTTTTAATAGCAATTGTGTAAGTGGTTTAGTAATCTTAGAGAAGTCCTTGATGAACCGGCGATAAAAATCGGCGTGACCAAGAAAACTCCTCACCCCCTTGACGTTAATAGGAGGGGGTAATTGCTGAATCACTTGCACCTTTGCTCTGTCTACCTCAATACCCCTATTCGAAACCAAGTGCCCAAGGACTACTCTCTCATTGACCATGAAATGGCACTTCTCCCAGTTTAGCACCAGATTAACCTCGATACAACGTTGCAAAACTTTATCAAGGTTAGCTAAACATTTATCAAAATCATTCCCATAGACACTGAAGTCATCCATAAAGAGTTCCATGATAGACTCTATATACTCAGAAAATATCCCCATCATGCACCTCTGAAAGGTAGCAGGGGCATTACACAAACCAAAAGGCATTCTACGATAAGCAAAAACACCCTTAGGTCAAGTAAAAGTAGTCTTTTCCTGATCATCTTGATGAATAGGGATCTGAAAGAACCCTGAGTACCCGTCCAGATAACAGAAAAACTCATGAGAGGCTAACCTTTCTATCATCTGATCAATGAAAGGAAGAGGGAAATGATCTTTCTTGGTGGCGGCATTTAACTGCCTATAGTCTATACACATCCGCCACTCAGTTACTAGTCGAATAGGTATCAATTCATTCTTTTCATTTTTAACAACTGTAGTACCTCCTTTCTTGGGTACGACCTGAACTGGGTCTACCCATTTGAAGTGACCAACTGAATAAATAATACCTGCATGGAGTAGTTTCCTCACCTCGGTCATCACAACCTCCTCCATCTTTGGGTTCAGCTTCCGCTGACCCTGTCTGCAAGGTTTGTGACCTTCTTCCAGCTCAATCTTGTGCATACAGACATCAGGGCTGATGCCCTTGATGTCATCCAGTGAATAGCCCATTGCTTTCCTGTTCCTCTTGAGTACAGCCAACAAAGCGGTTAGCTGTTCCTCATTCAGTTTGGAACTAACAATAACTGGAAATTGCTCAGTATTATCAAGAAAAGCATATTTAAGGTGAGTTGGAAGAGGCTTACGCTTGGGAACCTTTACCTCGACGGAACACAAGGCATGACCCAAGTGTCCCAGTTGTTCTTTCTTTGCGTCAGTCAATTATACCTCATCTGCAGTAGCTCCAAGCAATTTCAGCACAGCGTCATCGTCATCAGCATAATCTGCACACTCATCTAACAAAGTCAAAGAATCCAACAGATCCTTTATCAAGGAATCCGGCCAAAACTCATAAGTGAACTCATCAATGATAGCAACAGAAAAGCAAGTATCCTCTATCATTGGTCTAGATAAAGTGTCAGGTAAACTGAACGAAACTATATCATCCCCTACAGCTAGAGTTAAACGCCCGAGTTTAACATCTATAATGGCCCCAGCAGTACACAAAAACGGCCTACCCAAAATAATTTGGGTACGGGTATCCTCAGCAATGTCTAAGACTATGAAGTCAACAGGAATAAAAAACTTGCCCATCTTAACGGGCACGTCTTCTAGGACACCTAAGGGCCTCCTAACAGATCTATCAGCCATCTGCAGGGTGATATTGGTCGTTTTCAGACGACCCATGTTAAGCTTACGACAGATAGAATAAGGCATGACACTTATACTAGCTTCAAGATCACATAGTGCCTTATCTATCACGACATCTCCTATAACATAAGTAATAGAGAAACTACCCGGATCCTTTAATTTAGGGGGAGACTTATTCAGAATTAAACTATTAGACTCTTCCATAAAAGCGACAGTAGCGAAATCCTCAAATGCCTTCTTACGCGTAACAATGTCTTTCATAAATTTGGTGTAAGGGGGTACTTGAGTGATTAGCTCGGCAAAAGGTACAGCTACCTGAATGTTTTTAACCATGTCTACAAATTTGCTGAACTGTTTCTCCGTCTTTGAATCGCGCAGACGACATGGGTATGGGACTCTGACCACCGGAAGCGGGTCCCCAATTTTCTCTTTACTCGGTACCTTCGCAGCAGGGGAGGGTACTTCATCACACACAACCTCAATTTGCGTGCCTGATGTCTGAAATTCACTCGATCGAGACTTCAGTTCACTCGATCGAGTGATTCCTTCTTCATTTCCCTTCGATCGAGTGGAAGGGCTACTCGATCGAGGATCTCCTATGACCAGGTTACTCGATCGAGTAGGTATACTACTCGATCGAGGACTTTATTCAGCAGGACTACTCGATCGAGAGGTGGGTTTACTCGATCGAGTAGTTTCCTTAGCAAAACGCTTCGATCGATCGTTGTTCTCAGTCGATCGATCACTTCTCTGCACATCTTCAATTAATTCGTCCGAGACATCATCGACATCGGTATGCGTGCTTTCAGGGACGTGTACAGGACCGTCATAAGCACGACCACTTCTCAGATTTATGGCATTGACTGGGCCATTGTTTGGGAGGAGTGAATTGCATCTACCGAGCAGTTTCCGGAGGGTATCCGCACTAGATTGTTGCTCAAGCTTTTGCGCATTGATAGTGGCCTTGAGATCTTCATATTCGGCCTAGGTAATGAGTACCTTGCCTTCATCTACGGGTGGTTGAGATTTTGCAGCAGTTAACTCGGCATATAACTCGGAAAAAGAACCCCCTTGCTTGAATTTTCTATAAGCAAGAACCCTTACTGAATCAGCCAAACAAGTAATAGGGTCGTGTCCTTCATCACCACATCTACCACAAACCATCTCAATAGCTTGAACTTGGTGTATTTCACCTAAATTCCCCGTATCTATCATATGAACTTCTTCAACAACAGTGTCTCTCCTTCTTTCCGCTCTAGGATTACCGTAGCTAGCAGAATGGATGGCCATATTTTCAATAAGTTGTCACCCTTCATCATCCTCCACATTAGCCTGAAATCTCCCTTGTGCAGCAGCATCCAGAACCATTCTTTGTTCAGAAAGCAACCCATCGTAAAATTGGTTGCACAAAAACCATTGCTCAAACCCGTGATGCGGAACTGAGCGAACTAGCTTCTTGAACTTGGCCCATGCTACAATCAAATCTTCAGTAGTAGATTGAATAAAATTCGTGATCTGGCTGCGCAGCTGATGCGTGTCGTTATACACCAAAAATAAAAGCCTAAGTCTACTAACTAAGAAGATAGCGGAAGTAGGGTCGATCTCCACACGGAGGAAACTAACTAACTGTAATCTAAATCTGCCAGTCACAATCTAGGGGGTTTTGAAAAGGGTTTTAAACTAACTAAATAAGATTAAAGGAAGAGAAATAAAGGTAGAAATAAATATGGAATAAATTACATAAAGAAAGAATATGCTAGGATTCGGTCCACTGCAATATCGACATCTATGGGTCAACTAAGTCAGTCAATCTATCACTCAGAAGGGCAATGGTTATCTCCTCTCGGTCTCAAACCACCCTAGGGATTTTCCTAATTAACTCTCGTCCACTTAGGAGTCACCTATCAATTCTAAGCAAGTCTTTCCCTTCCAATCTCTCGATCCAGGTCGGGGTTAACTACCTAGCTAGTCTCCTGCGTGCACTCATTCGACTAACCTCAATTAAATTGCTTATATTAATACTCATATTCAAGACTAACTAAAATAATCTATCCTAACATGCCTCTACTACAGTTTTCCTCATCCTAACATACAAGGGAATTAGCTACTCATGTTATTAACGATGCTAACAAAGACGATTGAACATATGACGATAGACATAATAAAATCGTAATTAACAAGCATAAATTATAACAACGCAGTAATTAGGAAGAGTAAACAATGATTAAGATTAAAACAAAGGTAAGAATAAAAGAGAGAAAGTAGTTTACAATCTTAACAATCCGGCGTAAAGAACAACCACGTCGATAAACCCGAATGTAAACTAAAGATTAAAGTTCAGAAACTAATGTTGAAAGATCAACGTCTGCTAAGCAGACGATGATCCTCCCTCTGATTGAATCTTTATGCCCCCTAATGACGTAAATAAGAGTCTTATATAGTGCATAACACGACTCTAAACCCTAATTAGACTACGGACTTAAGGCCCGTGATAGGATCCACTCGATCGAGGGAAAATACCCTTCGATCGAGGTCTTTATTTGAGGAAATCAGTCGATCGAGTAGCAACTCCACTCGATCGAGCAACTCTTCAACAGCTGCCACTCGATCGAGCACAGGACAGCTCGATCGAGCAACTCTTCACTTCAACGCTCCTCGGCCGATCAAATATATAGTCGATCGAGGTCTTCTGGCCTATAATGCAGTGCTGGACATGGCTTTGGACTTGATTGCGAGCGGTTTCACGCTTCCCCATGCAAGAGCTTCTGTTCCGTTCCTTCCATTCTCCTAAATGCATGCAAAGTGGACTGTTTTGGCTCAGTTTCCGCTACTACGCAGCTTGTACCTACAAAATAGTAAGGAAAGTACAAAGTAGCCAAATAGGGGCATATAGTGACATAATATCACCTAAATGACATATAAATGCGTGCATAAATGGACTAGAAAGTCTATATAAAATGCACGCATCAAACTTCCCCAAACTAAACCGTTGCTTGTCCTCAAGCAAACTAAATGCAGCTATATGGAACAAAATAAACCTAGGGGAATGGAGCAAGTCTCAGAGCTAGCTACAAGTCAATACTAAACAATTTAGTGCACTCATGCAATCGCTACAAAGCTTAATACGAAAGTGAACGAATTTATACAATCTTGGAAATAAATTAGACTTTCGACCTTGCAAGACTCAACCAATTCGGACTCTCACGCGTCACTCTTCTCTCAACAAGCAAAAGGTAAGTAAATATGTATAAGAAAGAGAGAAGAAAATATAGTCACTCACCTATACTACGACCGACACAACATGCATTGCTAACTAATATGAAAGATGATTCAAGCACCGTACACACGCATAACTACCGTTCAAGGACTATCACGTGCCGAACATTTGCAAAGATATGGATATGTGAGGCTAATTGGTAAGAAGGGGCAAAACAATTAATGAAAATGTGAGGGTAAATAGCCAAGCTAGTTCCTAACAAGACCGTAATAGAACTCGTTCTATTCTTCCACCTATCAAAAATTAAGCTCGATGCCTTAACAAATCTAGGCATATACAACACAAATCTCATATAACACCTCGAAAAAATAATAATAATACGCACAGGACGTGTAGATAACAGAAACTTCAGCCAATTATTTTTTCTCATTATATTTTTCATTTTTTTTTCATTTTCTTTTTTTTCATTTTCTTCTTCTTTTTCTTTTCTTGGCTAATCGAGGAATAACCTCTCGATCGAGTGGAATAAGTCACTCGATCGAGGCAATAAACAACAATATCTGCTCGATCGAGCTACTAGTTGCTCGATCGAGGCACTATTACTCACTTCTCTTCTTTTTCTCACAAAAAAAACCCACTCCAATTAATGATAGCGAGCCAAAAATTGACACAACGGTAAAATATACCTCGACTACTAAACTAGCTCGGCAAAGGTAGGCTTAGTTTAGGATGTAGTTAAGGGCAACATGCAGATATGGCTTTATGTGGAGTTAATGGGGTAAAATGAGGAAAAGGGAGATGCAAATATTCTCAAAACACGTAATACCGACCACAAACCCAATGCATGCAGGCAATAAGAAATCAAAGTTCATATACAAGCAAATGACATGAAATGTGGGGAGTAACTACTCTCATTCCTAGATGAACTGGTCATAGATGTCACCAGTTATAGGCTCTAAAACTCAGAATATATACGTAGTTTGCCAAAATGTCGAGTCAAGTCTAATAATCAAATTTAAATTCCAAGACAAAACTCAATAGTTCACTATTTCGATTTTACTAAGTAAGTCAAAAAAGGTGCAAGGAATAGCATAAAATAGACTTGTAGTGCAATTTCATCATGAACAAGACTCCAATCCGACTCGACTATATGCAAAAATAAACGTGATATTTTTGATTTTTTCAAATTTTTTCTAATTAACATGAATTGTAAACGTGAATGCAATACAAATGCAAATGCAGACGCAAAAGGATGTAAAACACCTCCCCAAACCAAAACAGACAATGTCTTCATTGGCTATAGCACAACAGCATATAAGGGAAAGGGAAAAAGAACAACCTAATTTATGTTCCTAATGGATGAAATATAAAGAATGGAAAAAAATAAACAGAGGAACTCACAAGACAATAGCTTCCCCAAACCAGCATCAAACTGGGGGTCGATCGAGTAGAAATGCTACTCGATCGAGTACTTTTTCAGGTCGGATCGCTCGATCAAGTAGTTCGTCTTTACTCGATCGAGTACTTTCTTAGTTGCACAGCCTACGACTTTGAGCAGTTGATTTCCTCTTCGTTTTCCTGCAAGATCGATACAAGACGATGCCCGAAAATACCAAAAATTGTCTAGCAGGAAAAATAAATTGTTTATCTAAACTACGGATTATTGCGTAACGTCTAATCTAAGTAAATAGTCTAATTATCTAATTGTCTGACGAAAACGCAATAAATTGTTTTTACAAGTTGCACGGGGTTGCAAACCCGGCTAATAACCAAATAGTTTTGTGACAAGGCCACCGTCAGGCCTTTGACTTGCGGAAGTACCCTCAGCTGTGATAACTTCTGACTTCTTTTTTCACAATCCCTGGGGTATACGCGCAGCGGTGGGCTCGGAGTGACTAACAATGTTAGGCATCTTCGCTGTCACGGTAGTCTCAATAGTCGAATCTTCCATGAAAATAAAACTGTCGAGGACGGAGTCAGAAGTACTCAAGTCTTCCTCCTGAACAGTCTTATCTAACCCTTTCTTTCTCCGTAAGAAGGTTCTTCCGGGCTCTGAATCAGCTTTCACTAACTCGAGCCCTTTGGGACCTGCGCATACACAACTATAGAGAGAAAAGATAAGAACAGTCTTAAGGAATTAGAAATTCCTTAAGACGACGCAGAAATAAATATTTATTACTTAGAAGACCTCGATCGAGCATTGTTCTGTTCGATCGAGCTGCTGGCCTTGGAAGTTTTACTCAATCGACCACTATGGTCAACCGATCGAGTGTTACTGTCTCAAACTTTCCTCGATCGAGTACTTTTGACAGCAAATTCTGCTCGATCGAGAGGTTACATGCTGATGGGCTTCGCGAGATAGTGTGTTAAGCAATAGACGCCTTGTAATTTGTTATTTTCATTTGACTTAAGGGTGAAAAAACGAGACTAATAGATATATAACTTCTAACCCTAGATTTTATCTTTCACTTTTTCTGGATCTGAATTTGAGGACTTCTTCCGACTTTCTTCTTCTTTCAATTTCGGGTATTATTGTTCTTGAATTCAATTAGCTATTTCTCTATGTCTTTTTGTTTCTTATTTATTATTGTTGTTGTTCTTCTTTCAATTATGCGTAGCTAATTCCTTTGCTAGGATTTAGGGGAACCATGACTTAGGTAAGATGAATTGTTTAGTAATCTTTAAATTAGGTTTGGATGCAATCATCACATTTAATAGCCTTTAATTGTTTGAGTCGACGCAATCAATTGACTGACTTGATACCCCCTTGACCTAGATCGAGAGATTGGAAAAGGACAGATAAGTGATGAACATTGGGATTATGCTAATGAGGGGGAGAGCTAAGGTAGTATATTTTAGGGCGAATAGCGGACCGAAAGGACCTTTTCACTACCCACAAACCTGTTTAGACTTTACTTTGATTTTAATCCTGACCCTAGATGCCATGGGGAACCGACGATCCTAGTTCTTCTCCTATCTGTTATTTCACTCTTTATTTCTCTTCCCCTTTTCTCTTGTAGTGTTAGAAAATCAATTAAACAAAACCCCCAATTCCGATACTTTGACAGACTTAGCAAGTTATAGGATTCCCTCTCTCTGTGGATTCGATACCCGACTGCCTCTACTGCATTTTGTTGAGACCGTTAGGTTTTATCTTTGATAGGGTTGCAACAGCCGTATCAAATTTTGGCGTCCTTGCCGGGGAGACGGTGTAATTTTGTAGCTTTCTTTAGTTTGTCTTTGGTCTCAAGGGATTTATTCCTTGAGGCTGTTCTCATATTTGAGTTAGTAATTAGTATTTGCAGGTATAAATCCTAAAAGAGGACCATTTGAACCTGCTGCTGCTGTAAATTTTCTGCAGGATGCCTAAGATTGCGAGTCATTCTGAGCCCAGTGCTGAGACTCTACCTAGGGGAACTACTCTCCCTCTTGCTGATGAGGCTACCTTCACAATACATCCGTCTTACTACAGTTTAGTGGAGCGGAATTTATTCGGGGGTATGGTAGATGAAGACCCAGCTAGGCATGTAGAGGTATTTACATACTATTGTTCCGCCATTCCTGTAGTTGCTGGTGTGACGCAAGACAAGGTAAAGGAATTCCTTTTTCCTTTTTCCTTGACTGATGATGCTAAGGATTGGTGGAGAGATTTAGATAGGAAGGCTGCTGGGGTTAAAGATTGGAGTTCGTTAGCTCTAGCCTTCTATAGATGGTATTTTCCTCCTCAGCGAACCAATGTGTTGCGCAGCTAGATCACGAATTTTACTCAATCTACTACTGAAGATTTGAGTGTAGCATGGGCCAGGTTCAAGAAGCTAGTTCGCTCAGTTCCGCATCACGGGTTTGAGCAATGGTTTTTGTGCAACCAATTTTACAATGGGTTGCTTTATGATCAAAGAATGGTTCTGGATGCTGCTGCACGAGGGAGATTTCAGGCTAATGTGGAGGATGATGAAGGGTGGCAACTTATTGAAAATATGGCCATCCATTCTGCTAGCTACGGTAATCCTAGAGCGGAAAGAAGGAGAGACACTGTTGTTGAAGAAGTTCATGTGGTAGATACGGGGAATTTAGGTGAAATACACCAAGTTCAAGCTATTGAGATGGTTTGTGGTAGATGTGGTGATGAAGGACACGACCCTATTAATTGTTTGGCTGATTCAGTAAGGGTTCTTGCTTATAGGAAATTCAAGCAAGGGGGTTCTTTTTCCGAGTTATATGCCGAGTTAACTGCTGCAAAATCTCAACCACCCGTAGATGAAGGCAAGGTACACATTACCCAAGCCTAATATGAAGATCTCAAGGCCACTATCAATGCACAAAAGCTTGAGCAACAATCTAGTGCGGATACCCTCCGGAAACTGCTCGACAGATGCAATTCACTCCTCCCAAACAATGACCCAGTCAATGCCATAAATCTGAGAAGTGGTCGTGCTTATGACGGTCCTGTACACGTCCCTGAAAGCACACATACCTAGGTCGATGATGTCTCCGACGAATTAATTGAAGATGTGCAGAGAAGTGATCGATCGACTGAGAACAACGATCGATCGAAGCGTTTTGCTAAGGAAACTACTCGATCGAGTAAACCCACCTCTCGATCGAGTAGTCCTGCTGAAGAAAGTCATACTACTCGATCGAGTAACTTGGTCATAGGAGATCCTCGATCGAGTAGCCCTTCCACTCGATCGAAGGGAAATGAGGAAGGAATCACTCGATCGAGTGAACTGAAGTCTCGATCGAGTGAACTGAAGTCTCGATCGAGTGAATGTCAGACATCAGGCACGCAAATTGAGGTTGTGTGTGATGAAGTACCCTCCCCTGCTGCGAAGGTACCGAGTAAAGAGAAAATTGGGGACCCGCTTCCGGTGGTCAGAGTCCCATACCCAGGTCGTTTGCGCGATTCAAAGACGGAGAAACAGTTCAGCAAATTTGTAGACATGGTTAAAAACATTCAGGTAGCTGTACCTTTTGCCGAGCTAATCACTCAAGTACCCCCTTACGCCAAATTTATGAAAGACATTGTTAAGCGTAAGAAGGCACTTGAGGATTTCGCTACTGTCGCTTTTATGGAAGAGTCTAGTAATTTAATTCTGAATAAGTCTCCCCCTAAATTAAAGGATCCGGGTAGTTTCTCTATTACTTGTGTTATAGGAGATGTCGTGATAGATAAGGCACTATGTGATCTTGGAGCTAGTGTAAGTGTCATGCTTTATTCTATCTGTCGTAAGCTTAACATGGGTCGTCTGAAAACGACCAATATCACCCTGCAGATGGCTCATAGATCTGTTAGGAGGCCCTTAGGTGTCCTAGAAGACGTGCCCGTTAAGGTGGGCAAGGTTTTTATTCCTGTTGACTTCATAGTCTTAGACATTGCTGAGGATACCCGTACCCAAATTATTTTGGGTAGGCCGTTTTTGTGTACTGCTAGGGCCATTATAGATGTTAAGCTCGGGCGGTTAACTCTATCTGTAGGGGATGATATAGTTTCGTTCAGTTTACCTGACACTTTATCTAGACCAATGATAGAGGATACTTGCTTTTCTGTTGATATCATTGATGAGTTCACTTATGAGTTTTGGCCGGATTCCTTGATAAAGGATCCGTTGGAGTCTTTGACTTTGTTAGATGAGTGTGCAGATTATTCTGATGACGATGACGCTGTGCTGAAATTGCTTGGAGCTACTGCAGATGGGGTAGAATTGACTGACGCAGAGGAAGAACAGCTGGGACACTTGGGTCATGCCTTGTGTTCCGTCGAGGTAAAGGTTCCCGAGCGTAAGCCTCTTCCAACTCACCTTAAATATGCTTTTCTTGATAATACTGAGCAATTTCCAGTTATTGTTAGTTCCAAACTGAATGAGGAACATCTAACCGCTTTGTTGGCTGTACTCAAGAGGAATAGGAAAGCAATGGGCTATTCACTGGATGACATCAAGGGCATCAGCCCTGATGTCTGTATGCACAGGATTGAGCTGGAAGAAGGTCACAAACCTTGAAGACATGGTCAGCGGAAGCTGAACCCGAAGATGGAGGAGGTTGTGATGACCGAGGTGATGAAACTACTCGATGCAGGTATTATTTATTCAGTTGGTCACTCCAAATGGGTAAGCCTAGTTCAGGTCGTACCCAAGAAATGAGGTACTACAGTTGTTAAAAATGAAAAGAATGAATTGATATCTACTTGACTAGTAACTGGGTGGCGGATGTGTATAGACTATAGGCAGTTAAATGCTGCCACCAAGAAAGATCATTTCCCCCTTCCTTTCATTGATCAGATGATAGAAAGGTTAGCTTCTCATGAGTTTTTCTGTTATCTGGACGGGTACTCAGGGTTCTTTCAGATCCCTATTCATCCAGATGATCAGGAAAAAACTACTTTTACTTGTCCTAAGGGTGTTTTTGCTTATCGTAGAATGCCTTTTGGTTTGTGTAATGCCCTGCTACCTTTCAGAGGTGCATGATGGGGATATTTTCTGAGTATATAGAGTCTATCATGGAAGTCTTTATGGATGACTTCAATGTCTATGGGAATGATTTTGATAAATGTTTAGCTAACCTTGATAAAGTTTTGCAGCGTTGTATCGAGGTTAATCTGGTGCTAAACTGGTAAAAGTGCCATTTCATGGTCAATGAGGGAGTAGTCCTTGCGCACTTAGTTTCAAATAGGGGTATTGAGGTAGACAGAGCAAAGGTGCAAGTGATTCAGCAATTACCCCCTCCTATTAACGTTAAGGGGGTGAGGAGTTTCCTTGGTCACGCCGGTTTTTATCGCCGGTTCATCAAGGACTTCTCTAAGATTACTAAACCACTTACACAGTTGCTATTAAAAGATGCTCCTTTTGATTTTCCAGATGATTGTCTTTCTGCTTTTAACACTTTGAAATAGGCTTTGGTCTATACACCCATCATTCAGCCTCCTGATTGGACGCTGCCGTTTGAGATTATGTGCGATGCAAGCGATTACGCACTAGGAGCAGTGCTCGGCCAGCGGAAAGACAAAGCTTTGAATGCTATTTACAATGCGAGCCGAACTCTGGATGGGGCTCAAGTGAAATATGCTACCACTGAGAAGGAGCTTTTAGCTGTAGTTTATGCGCTTGATAAATTTAGATCATACCTGTTGGGTTCTAAAGTTATTGTTTTTAAAGATCATGCAGCGCTAAAACACCTTCTGAATAAGAAGGAAGCTAAACCCAGATTGCTGAGGTGGATACTCCTTCTCCAGGAATTTGATCTGAAAATCAGGGACAAGAAAGGCGCTGAGAATGTTGTAGCGGATCATCTTTCGCGTTTGACGCGACAAGAGGGGGAGGATTCTCTTCCCATTAATGATTCGTTTGCTGATGATACTTTATGCACTGTTTATTCTATAAAATCTAAAGATGGTGTTGAACTTTGGTTTGCAGATTATGCCAATCACTTTGTCAGCCAGAAGCTGCCACCTGATATGTCCTATCAGCAGCGGAAGAAATTTCTACATGACGTGCGGGATTATTTCTTGGATGATCCATACTTGTTTAAGTCATGCGCAAACGGTCTCTTCAGACGGTGTGTTCCACAGTGGGAGATCAATGCTATCCTAGAAGGCTGCCATTCTTCCCCTTGTGGAGGTCACCACGGTCCATCGCGCACCGTGGCTAAGGTATTACAGTCTGGTTTCTATTGGCCGACTCTCTTTGCTGACACTAAAGTTTTTGTTGCTAGCTGTGATGCTTGCCAGCGGACAGGAAACATATCAAAGAGACATGAGATGCCCCAAAACGGCATTTTAGAGGTCGAGATTTTCGATGTCTGGGGCATTGATTATCAAGGACCATTCCCGTCGAGTCTTGGTAACAGGTATATTCTGGTACCTGTAGATTATGTGTCTAAATGGGTAGAAGCGATTGCTACTCCCAACTGTGATGCCAAGACCGTGATTAAGCTGTTTCGTAAGACCATTTTCCCCCGTTTTGGCGTCCCTAGGGTTGTCATTAGTGATAGGGGTATGCATTTTAGGGACCAGCATCTTACGACCTTACTGTCTAAATATGGTGTCAAACATCGTAGGGGTTTGGGGTATCATCCTCAGACTAGTGGGCAGGTTGAAGTCTCTAATAGGGAACTAAAGGAGATTTTAAGTAAGGTCGTGTCTAAATCACGGAAGGATTGGAGTGCCAAACTGGATGACACATTATGGGCCTACAGGACCGCATTTAAAACACCTATCGGTGCTTCACCGTATCGATTAGTGTATGGAAAGTCCTGTCATTTACCTGTTGAGCTAGAACATAAAGCCTGGTGGGCAGTCCGCCAACTTAATTATGATGCTAACTTGTGTGGTGAGAAACAGTTGTTGCAGCTAGATGCACTAGAGGAATTCCGTCTGAATGCCTATGATAGCTCGCGTATTTACAAAGAAAAGACCAAATGTTGGCATAAAAAGAGAATCATACCTCGTGAGTTCCAAGTCGGGCAGAAAGTATTGCTATTCAATGACCGACAGCGTTTATTCCCTGGTAAGCTGAAGTCCAGGTGGAGCGGTCCGTACACAGTAACTGTTGTTACTCAGTTTGGATCCGTTGAAATAGAAGACTCCAAGGGTATCCGATTTAAGGTTAATGGGCACCATGTGAAACATTACTATGGAGCTGACAGTGTCGTGGGTCGCGTCGAAGTGCTCTTCTTCGACGGAGACGAGGAGCTTGATGATTGAAGCTCAAGGGTCGTGCGGGACCTTATAAACCTGCGCTTATCGGGAGGCAGCCCGATCTATTATTTTGTCGTACCGTATTCAAAACTTTTTAGTAGTTTATTTCTGGTTACCGTTTAAACATTTCCAATTGCGAAAATTCTTGCTTCTCGCAGTTTTGGTGTCACTTACTCTGACATTTTTTGTTCGATCGAGTAGCATCTCCGGTCGATCGAACACTACAGTCCCTCGATCGAGCACTCTGGTTACTCGATCGAGTACTTCTGCGAAGACACCTCTCGATCGAGCTGTTTTCCACTCGACCGAGAAGGCCCCATCTCGTTTTCACTCGATCGAGTAATGTTCTACTCGATCGAGTCCCTGGAGAACCTCCTTTCGGTTCGGTTTGGGGAAGTCGGTTATACGCGCGTCCCTGTAAGTTCCAACTCTCTCTAGTTTGCAATTCTTTTACTTTACTTTGTACAATGGGGACATTGTACGGTTTGGTTTGGGGAGGTTTTGCATCCATATCGTGTCTGCATTTCGCTTTTACTGCATTTTCGTGTGCATTGTTAATCACTCATGAAATTCCAAAAATTTCAAAAATTTTCATGTTTATTTTTGCATTTTAGTCGAGTCGGAACAATTTTCTCCTACCCTTCATCTAGTCTCGACTTAAGCCTTGTACATCTAATATCTCTTGCATAGTCATTTGCTTGTTAATCGATGTTGAACGAATAGACTTGACCTGACATGTTGGCAACCTACTTACATATTGTGAGGATTAGAGCTCTTAAACTGGTGACATCTATGACCAGTTCATATAGGATTGTGAGTAGTTACTCCCTCGTGTCATCGCATTGCATGTATATGAAATTTGATTCTTTCTGCCTACACGTACGAGTTCGTGGTTGGTATCACATGTTTGGAGAATGCTTGCAATTTCCCTTTTCCTCATTACCCATTTAACTCCACATTCAGCCAAAACTGCCAGTTGACCCACAATCTACATCCTAAATTTAGCCTACCTTGCGTCGAGCTAGTCTAGTGTTGGTTGTTGAGGTATTTACTTCATTTTTTCAGTTTGGTTTGCATCCTTGCCACGGAGTTGGTATCTGAAGAATTTGGGAATCGAAGTTGAAATTGTTTCCGCGGAAATGTTAGCTGAATATTTTGAAATAAAAAGAAGAAAAAAATAATAAAGAAAAAAAAGAAAAGAAAACAGTCTCTATTCCCATGCTTTATTCATATCATATGGGGATTCAATAAGAGCTGAATAAGCTAACCAGTTTCGTTTCCGCTCCATCTATTGGGTTTTAGTGAGTTGTCGGCCGAATCATGGCCGTGTACTTCATTGTGAGATAAGAAGACGGATTTTGTTATTTGATATAGATCAGGTAGCTAGCTTGACGCTTTACCTCCTCTATTCCATTATTATTTTGCCCCTTCTTACCCATAACCTCACTTATCCAAATGTTGCGAGTATTAAGCGTGTGATGGTCCTTGAATGGTGGTTGTGCGTGTGTACGGTAACCGAATCTTTTATCATGTTAGTTGGCATTGCATGAACGCGACGATCGTAGTTAGGTGAGCGACTATTTTCTCCTTCTCTCTCTTGCACATAACATGCTTACCCTTTGCTTTGCTGAGAGAAGAGTGACCCGTGAGAGCCCGACATTGATGGTCTAGCAAGGTCGACGGTTCAGTTCGTTTGCATTTGATTTCGTTGCTGAGTTTAACTGTGCATTAAATTGGTTCAAGCGGGCGATTTGCACTAGTCCGGAGTCTATTTGTTCCTTTTATTTGTTCGCATCCTTTTTGCTTGAGGACAAGCAAAGGTTTGGTTTGGGGAAGTTTGATGCGTGTATTTTATATATACCTTTTAGTCCATATTTGCACGCATTTCCATGCTTATTTAGTAGTGTTTTACTACAAATATCCCCCGAATAGTCTACTTTGGTTTGTTTTGTAATATTTGCAGATATGGACCAGAATGACGGAAAACTAGCTATTTTGTAGCTTCTCAAGTATGCATAAGTGAGTCGGAAAGGAATCTTGGTGTCTCGGAATGCATGAAGTCGTGTTGAAGGAATGGAGGAACGAAATCCATGAGCAAAACACTCGTTCGAGGTGTAAAAGCCTTCGATCGACTACTCTATTAATTAGAAGACCTCGATCGAGCGTTGTTCTGCTCGATCGAGCTGCTGACCTTGGACGTTTACTCGATCGAGCACTATGGTTACTCGATCGAGTACTTTGGACTGCAAATTCTGCTCGATCGAGAGGCTACATGCTGATGGGCTTCGCGAGATAGTGTGTTAAGCAATGGACACCTTGTATTTTGTTATTTTCAATTTTCTTTACTTAAGGGTGAAAATACGTAGGATTGGGGGAACAACTCCTTACCTAGACTTTATCTTGACTTTTATTCTGGATCTGAATTTGAGAACTTTCTCCGACTTTCTTCTTCTTTCAAATTCGGGTATTATTGTTCTTGAATTCAATTAATTATTTCTCTATGTCTTTTTGTTTCTTATTCATTATTGTTGTTCTTCTTTCAATTATGCGTAGCTAATTCCTTTGCTAGGATTTAGGGGAACCGTGGCTTAGGTAAGATGAATTGATTAGTATTCTTTAAATTAGGTTTGGATGCAATTATCGCATTTAATAATTATTAATTGTTTGAGTCGACGCATTCAATTGATTGACTTGATACTCCCTTGACCTAGATCGAGAGATTGGAAAAGGAAAGATTAGTGATGAACATTGGGATTATGCTAATGAGGGCGAGAGCTAAGTTAGTATATCTTAGGGCGAATAGCGGACCGAAAGGACCTTTTCACTACCCACAAACCTGTTTAGACTTTACTTTGATTTTAATCCTGACCCTAGATGCCATGGGGAACCGACGATCCTAGTTCTTCTCTTATCTGTTATTTCGCTCTTATTTCTCTTCCCTTTTTTCTCTTGTAGTGTTAGAAAATCAATTAAACAAAACCCCCAATTCCGATTCTTTGACAGACTTAGCAAGTTATAGGATTCCCTCTCTCTGTGGATTTGACACCCGACTGCCTTTACTGCATTTTGTTGAGACCGTTAGGTTTTATCTTTGATAGGGTTGCGACAGCCGTATCACCAAGTTTGACGAGCGAAAAGACTAAGGTCGTTAAACTAGCAATTAGCTCGACCAAATAAATACTTATAAATCCTAAACGAACACCAAACTAAGTAAAGGGTTGAACCCAAAGAAACACAGTATAAACTAAACTAACTACTAACCTCTTGATAAAGACTAATTAAGAAACTAAACACTAATTTAGACACTAATTACTATTAATCACAAACAATGAATATTTATAATGGAAAACCTGTAGGGTGACATAAATGATGAATTTGATTTGAAATGGCAACAAGAAAGAAGCAAATATATGAACTTTCTAGTCTAGAAAATATCACAAACATCTTAAATGCACTAAATTAATAAGAGAAAAACAATTGGTGTAATTATCCCCAGACACAACAACATTCAACAAAGATCACTCCGGTAAACTCCTCTCTTCATTTATCTATTACTACCTCCCAAGAAAATAGCTAGCATGAATTAAAACACCCAAAGCTACCCTTTTGCAACTTAGCTGATACTCATTTAACCACAAGAACCACCAAAGAAACAAGCTTTAATATTTCAATCAAGAGAGTAAGCTAGAATCACATACCACAACAATAAACCATGTTATGACACATAACATACAACTTTTCACCCAAAAGACTCCAAGTTTTAACCAAAGTTATAATCTTTCAAGTTTACTTCAACACATTCAAGATAAGATAATTAAACCAATCTAGAATAAGCATTCATTAAGTAAATTAGATGCAAACATGGTTACACTAAACATTCATTTACTTAACACAAGAAGTTAATGCAAGAAAAGAGTATTAAATAAACGAGAGGAAGATTATAGAGTCATACAATGCTAAATGTTGTGTACTTGTTCAAATTACACCAAGATTGAAGAACTAGTCTTCCATTGTCTTCATAACCAAAGATTAAAATTAATCTAATACAAAATATTAAGGTTTCTAATGTAAAAAAAATTGATGAATAATATATGAGATCCAAAATATACTAAATTCTACTCCTTTTAGACTTAAGCTACACAAACCTAGACGTCATGGGAAAATGGGCCTCCAAAACAATAGAAAGACGAATATTGAACTCGTGGAAGCCGAGAATGATGTAGACTGCGTCGTGTGACGCAGCCTACGTATTCTGCTGGATACTTTTCCTTCACAAAATTCCACTTCTTGACTTTCGTTGACCAACCTTTTTACTTACCCTTTTCTTCATGACGAATTCTAGGTTGCTTATTCATGACGTCCCGGGTTTGACTTCTGTTAACCCGAGCCTTGGCTTTGACTTGGACTTTTTTTGACTTGCGGTTTGACCCCTTGGTTGACCTTGGCATCCTTTCTTTTTCTTCTAATGGTTACTGAGTAATCCTCAAGTGCTAAAAAAGTCGGCTCATCAATAATTTGCTTGACCCAATTACAAAAAGTGACCCAAATTAAAGGAATTACATCAAACCCGAGACAATCTAAGTTAGCATGAAACACATGCTAACGACCCTTATGTAACATAAAAATAGACTCAATAACCATAATTAGACAATACATATTTGAACGTTGTCAGTAGCATTGTATTTGGTATGAATTTTGAGTTGATTAGTCCCTTCCTTTGGTTTACTTGTTTGTGTATGTGTATGTGTATGTGTGTCGTCCACCCAAATCCTTTAAACTTGGTGCCATTTTGTGATCCATTTGTTATTTTTGTTCACATTTATAGCAGTGAGAGTCTTGCAGGTAATTTATTGGATGAGCTTGTTGTTGGATGCTTGTGCTGGGTGGGCAGCGTGACGAGACGATTCTTGTAGTAGATAAAAATATTTATTCATGATTAGTAAACTATAAGTCTTCCGCTGTATTAGTTTAGACATTGGTTGGAAAGTTTTAAGACTATTTAGTTACTATGTAATAAAGTAATTAAATTACTCGTTTGATTGAGGTTTTGATATGTACTACCTCAGGAAACCGAGATGGTAATTCCCTGATTTATCTAGGAAGGTCTTGTTAAGGATTCGGGATAAATCGGGGTGTTAAAAAGTGGTATCAGAGCAAACAATTTTGGAGCCTAAACCAATTAACCTAATAAACATAGGGACCCTAATAAAATAAACCCCTGGTAGACCTGTTAGGAGTAGGGCTGAGCAAAAAATCCGATTATCCGAACCGATCCGATATGTGATTCGAATTCGATCCGAAAAAATGGACATCCGATCTGAAAATAGGCTTTTCGGATATCGGATCAGATACGGATATCCGTTCTCAAAATTTCGGATATCCATATCCGATCCTAAAATTAGAAGATATTTTTTCCTGAAATGAATGGGTTAGGGAGACAATTTAAGGTAAGAGGCACTTGTTACTCAACCAAAAACAAACATTACCCAATAAATAAAACTTCGGCCATCACCATATCATATCTCTATCTCCTAAACTTTTTCTACTTCATTTCCATCAAACCTTATCCCATTATATACCACAAACTAAACTCCCTCCAATCCTCCATCAACCACCGAGCGCAAACAAATTCTAACGACTGAAACACCACAGACAGCAACACAATCGATTGTACACTTACGACGACGCCACTGCTACATAATGCGGCGCAACCACCGCTCCGCTCGTCCATCGTCTGTAAGTTTCTTAAACTCAATATTAGACACTTCTAATATAATGATACATTTAGTTTACTCTTAAACTAAATAGATCTTATGCATGCATAACAAAAGATAAGGAAAGAACAATTTCTTACATTGATTATGAAGTAATATGGGCACAATATTTGAACTCCTTTCAAATATTGTTCTTGAGCTATGAATATGAGGATGAATTACAAGTTCTTAGTATAAGAACACTTCTATTAGTAGCACCCAAGACAACCCTTTTTATCTCTACTAAAATACTACACTAGTATTATTAGTGGTAACCCTTTAAAATAAATCTAATAACTTTATTACTACACTTGTAATTTTATTAGAATATGAACTCTAAATTATGTGAAAACTTCTTGAGTTTTAGAGTAAGAAAGTGATTTTAGAGAGAAGTGGAGATTGCATGCAAAATGAAATGAGATTGTGTGTTGAATAAGAAGGAAATAATCCTTCTTATTTTGGTAGCTATGACCGGCCACCCACCCATCACATGGGTGTGGTGTTGTCCCTTTCACTTGTTCTTAACAAGGCATTAGGTTGAGTGTAGATATTAGTCTAGTGTATGATTGTGTCTAATTCTCAATTACATTAATACACAAAAACTAATCACCCTAAAATACACTACAAAACCGGTGCACCCCACTTAAAATGGGTGTCCATTTTATTTTTGCAATTTGTCATTTGTCACAAATATGACATGTGACATGTAACATGTAATCTTTGCTTATAAATGTGCATTTAACCAATTTAAATGCAATTTCATAACAAAGAAATTAGACTTAACATTTTAAGTCACATTTTATAATTACATGTAAATAAAATGGGTCATCTCATATTTGGTTAATATAATCCACAACAATTTGTAATTATAATCAACCAATTTTGCTTATCTCAAATGTTTCATAAACATAATGCATTCTTAGTAATATAACAATTAAATTACTAAAATGAATCTTATTTAATCATATTACAATAAGATATATTTCTTACTTACAATATAAACTTGGTTCAATTTAAGGGATTAATTAATCTGTATCGCTATACAATTAATTAATGTACATGATAAGGGGATTGTCCTTTAGGTGTGACCTCAAGGGATCAACTGATCACCACCGTCATACGACAGTAACGTCAAACTCAATTGAGCCAATCATTACCGATTTATGTTGACCAGTTGACTATAATATTCATCATCCCTTTGTATTCTTATTATTGAGATTTAATTATGTGATCGCACTATTGTTGAGGACATTTACTCCAACAATCTGCCACTTGTCCGAGACAAGTGTGCGTCACCAATTCTCTTGTCCTATTACATATCTCCCACTCAATGCAAGGTGTCTTGCAGGCCGTACTTGCATTTGATCGTATCAAGAGTGGTTTCCTCGATCTGGAGAGTAACTGTCTGACCGAAATTATCTGCCATAGATACCTTCCGAGCGTGGCCACGCATTTTTAGCTTACTCCTCCTCGAGTGGCCTTGAGATTTAAAACAACCCTGACAAGGGTTGGACAATTCCTATCGCACTACTCCCTTCGAATAGCCACATCTCATCATGACCCAAAAGATGCCCATTTGACCCCAGTTACGAAGGTCGTAGAGCATAAATCAAAGTCACTCTGAAACTGTGCCACCTTAGGCGAACAGTCTTTAGTCAAAGAATTGACTCAAAAGAATACTAGTAGCTCTTGCCACGACCAGGCTACAAGAATTGCCAGAATTCTATAAGCGGTCACTGCCCGACAGATTGTCCCTTACAGTCTGTCTATGTGATCGATTGGTAATCCCTATGACCCTATGACACTTGAACTTGCCATCAATCGCACCACAATCTAGTCACTTTGAGATGTCACCTCATATAAGTGACTATGGGCCAATGCTATGTTAATACAGTCCACTTTAATGGGGTTCAAAATTGTCTCTACAACCCATTTGGATATAACAAAGCACAAGACGAGTTTTAGAAACTCAAACGATAAATGTGATTATCATATATGAACAATCAACACAATGTTATTGTCTCATATCATATAATCTAAAGTTTATTTCGTCCATGACAATTCATGACGATATTATTAAATGCAATGAAGGCTTGGGTAGTGAATATACCATATATTCATTTATTCCAACCTCGTGAATTGCTTTTTCCTTCCATCCAATGTTATTCCTAATAACATGAATTCATCTAAGTACATGTCTAGATCTCTATCTAGTGTTGGGCTCTTTAACTTGAAAGATGCTCCCACTCGTTATCATAATAACTTATAGATATTTAGGTCAAAGGATCTACCATTAGATCTTTTTAAACCACCTTATCGTCATCATAATGTACTAGGTCTCTATTTGTAGAATTTATAATGATTGACTCTTCAATCATCCTTTTAGTTATTCGCTTCTTATATAACAAAGGTACGCCTAGGATTTCTACAAATCCTTATAAGTTTGGAAATTTGGGTTTGTGTAACCTTTACCACATTATCAAATTTTCTCTACCAAACACAAGAATGAATCCCTAGTTCTCCTTGAGAACCCTATGGATTTTCTAGTAGGCTATCCAATGACACTCATGTGGATTGTTTGTTTTAGGCTTGTCATGCTCCCAGCATACAATTCATTTAGGTATGTGCATGTAATGGCATACATGATCGGTATCATGTGATCAACAATTCTTAGGTTCAGTGGATAACTATGACCCTTTCATAGTGATCCCACTTTTATCAACATAAACAACCTATTTAACTTGTTGAATAGATTAAGGATCTTATCGATATAAGATACCTTTTAAATGCCAAGCTAAAATCTTCTATTCCACAATAGATTTTGATTTTAGTATACATGTTGCCCTCTTTCATCCAACATTAAAATCCAACCACTCCTTTCAAAAAGGTAACACGAATACATTAGTCACAATGAGTGATACGTCATTCACGTGGAAAACAATTTCTCCCATTGAACTTCATGTCTTTACATGATAACTTTAGCTCCCACTTAACTTCATGTCTATACATGATATTTCGACAATTCGAGTGAAAACCTTCTTATATCTCATAATAGAAAAGATCATCATAACCTCTAGGTAGATACATACAATAGGCTTGTGTCATGTACACATCCTATTCCAAATCCCTATTTGGACATGTGGTTTTGTTGTGTATCTTGTACACACCTACAATGAGGTATTTCACTGATGATTTGGATCTAAGCATAGTTACGCATTAACTTAGCTTTTGTAGACATCTACATGTCTATCTATGCAACTACAATTGGACAACTCCAAATAAAACATTTTCTTTGCATAGATTCCATTTAGTTTCATAAGTCTCTTTTAGAAAATCGAAATTCAACATTTCTAGGTACTTCCACTTCATAGATCATAATCTTATTATATCAAGAACAATTTCTTTTGGTCTCGTCACTAGTCTAAGGATTCACCTAAGAAGGCTTTCTTTTGGTCTCCTCACTAGTCTTGAATCTAACCTAAGAACATATTCTTTTGGTTTCCTCACTAGTTCCTAACTAGTTTTTCGTTGTGGCTTATTTTCTCCCACTCTATCTTTAGAAAAATACAACTATTTTCTTTAAAGATAGCCTTATGAGCCACAAAAAATTTTGTACTCTTACTAGTGAGGGAGATAGAAGTATCACAACATGACCTTTAAGTGATGTACTAAAGATTTTATTGTAAAGAGATCGAATCTTAGCTTCGAGATAGACAAGTTCTATAAGCTAAAGAGGTGTACTCATATTCATGTCAATTACAATCATTATAAGTGGTGAGGCCAATTGGTTTGGTATACTCCCTACTTTGAGTTCAATAACTCAATATTGACTTAGCTATTGATCTTTCAAAGTGAGAATCGAATTCTTAGCCTTTTATTATAATGATCCAATCATCATAATATTAAAATGATCAATTTGAGTCGATACAATTTATGTTATTAGTGCAAGAAGAGTATGATGACAAGTTTTTAGAACTAAAAGTTTCAACAAACGGAATGACTTGGGTTGAAAACCAAGTCACTAAATCCAACTACAACCAATGTCAATAAAAGGAATTGAACAAATTTCCATGTCAAACAAGGAAATTATAAAAGTTCTAAAAACAATGTCTCAAAATATATCCCAAAATTTTGACAATTCAAAATGAGACCAAGTTTCCATAGGTCTTCAATCATGGGTAGCTACCTTAGCTTCCCTTGAAGAGCTTTCTTAGGCTTGCATGTCCTTGCCTTTATCCTTTCTAGGATGCCCTAATTACAATTAAATAGGGTAAGAATCACAACTCGTATCGATATACCAAAGTTGAGATCATAACACAAACGATAGGGATAAATTACCAACTAAAACATCTTTCCAGTTTTGATATCTCCTAGATATTTAGTGCAATTCCTCTTCCAATGCATTATGCCATTACAATAATGGCATTTTTCCTCATTGGAGGCATCCCTTTATGGGCATGGGAGAGCTATTCTCAATAGCTTTACCCATTCCCTTGAAGGTGAAGGGCTTCTTCCCTTTACTACAACCTTTCTTGAACTTCCCCTAACTATTTTATATCCTTGGAGGTGCTAACATTTAGTCTCATGTCTCTCTCCGCTTGCACAAGCATCTTGTGAAATTTATGAAGAGAGGTTTTCATGTTATGCATATTGTAGTTTACCCTAAACCGTACATATGCTTTGATTTTCCCCAAGGAATGTTAGGCTCGGTCGATAACGAGTTATTCGGGAATGGTCACCCCTTGCAATTTAAGAGTCTCAACATGCTCAATCAATTTGAGTACATGAGGGCTAACTTTTGGTCCTCTTTTAGGTTCATGTTGAATAATGTGGAAGCCGTCTTATATTGTAAGATCCTAGGAGCTTGTGAAAACATGGTCACAAGCTTGGCATAGATCTCATAGGCCGTGCTCATCTCATGACACTCCCTTGAAGATCGGCCTCCAACGAGAAGATCAAAACGTTTTTGATCGCGGCGGACTCTTTGTGGCTAGCCTCATAGGCTCGCCTTGCGCGGCGGTTGACCTTTCATTAGGTGCGGTGGGAGAGGCCTTGGCAAGGTAACGAAACCTGTCGTCACCCGCCGCGGCCAAGCAGAGTTGCATATCCCAGTTGGTAACATTAGCACCATTCATTTCTAACTTGCATCGATCCATGAAGGATCGAAGCCATGAGACATTCGTGAGAATTGGAGCATAGGTGGTGGTGGATGAATTAGCATTTGCCATTGCGAATAAACAATATTAACTACAAAATTTTAGACATAAAGGAAATGTCAACATTTATCATTTTAAATACTTGTAAGCATTTTAAACAAGTTTTAACATTTAAATAGTGACCTCTACCCAACTATTATAAATGATTCCGAGATCCAAATTCATATCAACTTGGGCACGGTAAGCCGATTCATCCCTTATTAACATTATTCGGTGGATTAACTCTTTAATTGATTCTACATTAGAACTCTCGGTCGATAATATTACTTTAATATTTATCTTAAGCCCGAAACACATGCGGCTACGGTCGCCAATACTTCCGTTGAGCTCAATCCAAATTTCGAAATAATAACATTTATTACCCCACTTACCCAACGTAACAAGTTTAGCACCCCGGTGAGCCGAGCCTACTTCCTTGTGAAATTGGGATTCATGGGTTCTACATTTGGTAAGGCTTAATCTCAATTATTTATTATGAGAGGTCATGTCAATTTATTATCTATCTCGTTTAAGTGAGCTAAATCGATGAATTAACAATAATTTTAATTGACACGGTCGAATACTTGATAAAATATGCATGTCATGTTATGGCGATTTGGCAATGCATGCAAACATATTAAATAAAAATGCAAGCATAAAAATAAAACTCCTAGTATGGCCTTTCCTAGAATGGAAAATCATATATTCTATTACAAACTCAGAAACCAACTCCTTTGGTCCCTTGAATTTCATAAGCATGCCTCCCAAGGTCACTGTCTCTCTCGGAATTCCTTTCCGAATGGCACTGTCTTTGGGAAACTCCGGTTTTACAATTAGTTAAAAAATATATAATAAAATTACAATAATTTCCTATTATACATTTGTAAAATAAAATAATACAATAAAAGTGATTCGAGATCATATTAAATTACAACCGAATCAATATTCCCTTACATTTCGGGCAATATCAATTAAAACTAAGGCCATACAAGGAAAAATTACATAATTCCAAATTACATAAACCAAAATATGACATTCATAAATTGAAAATATGACATTCATAAATTGAAAATATGACATTCATAAATAAAAATGCAGCATTATAATATGTATAAAACATGCTCATGTTAAATGCCAAATCGCACTAATTAACGGTTTATATCGAATATAACCCGGTTTTACGGAAATGCGTGATAATAACACTTTAAAATCACCAAACAATACTTAAATCATATTTAAGTCCAAGTTAATTATCCCAACTCATTTACGCCTCAAAAAAAAGTTGACAATAATTCCAAATTTAATATTTTAATCACGCAATTGTTGACAATAATTCAACTTGTTGTTATATCATTGCTCATTTTAGACTTTTAAAATCATATTTTAATCAAATAAATCCAAATTTAATTACAATAATTTCAAAATTTGAATTTCAAATTCTTGAACATTCTGGAACATTTCCATGACACTCATAATGTCAAAAATCATGGTTTAAAAATTTCGAATCGGTTTTTGAGAAAAATGGTTGCTTTATCGGTTTTATCAAATAATATACATAAAGCATGCAAAAATTAATCATATTAAATTTTAAACTTTAGATCTGAAATGTGGGACATTTATGCAACCAGGAACAGTTTTCTCTTAACATGAAATTTAGTTTAGCTATATTTGCTAAATTAGTCACTATTTATGCCATTTTTATATTAAAAATTCATAAATCATGCTAGACAAATCACATTAGTCTAAATCTGTCTAGTATAGCAGGAAAACATGCATGTGACAACATAATAAAATTTCATGGTCATATTCAAAGCGGAATTATTTTTAACCATTTGACCTTTATTTATTTCATTTTATCATATAAAAATCATAAATCATACGAAATACATCCAATTCACACGAAATTTTACATACAATAAGTAAAATGCATGTGTGATACTGTGTAAGAATTTCAAGGTTAGAATATAAGTCTAACTATTTTTAGCATTTTAAACATCATTTTACTCATTAAAATGTCATAAAAATACTAAAAATCATATTTGAGCACTATAAATTTCCATAAATCATCTAAATGACCTAAAATTATATTAGGACCAGAATATATTGACATTCAAATAACTTTGTGATTTTATCTTATAAAACACAAATTACTAGTTTTCTTTAAGTTACAATAACTCGAAAAAACTAAAAATCGATTATGCATGCAACAACCTTGGCTCTTGATACCGCTTGTAAGTTTCTTAAACTCAATATTAGACACTTCTAATATCATGATACATTTAGTTTACTCTTAAACTAAATAGATCTTATGCATGCATAACAAAAGATAAGGAAAGAACACTTTCTTACATTGATTATGAAGTAATATGGGCACAATATTTGAACGTCTTTCAAATATTGTTCTAAAGTTATGAATATGAGGATGAATTCCAAGTGCTTAGTATAAGAACACTCCTATTAGTAGCACCCAAGACAACCCTTTTTATCTCTACTAAAATACTACACTAGTATTATTAGTAGTAACCCTTTAAAATAAATCTAATAACTCTATTACTACACTTGTAATTTTATTAGAATATGGACTCTAAATTATGTGAAAACTTCTTGAGTTTTAGAGTAAGAAAGTGATTTTAGAGAGAAGTGGAGATTGCATGCAAAATGAAATGAGATTGTGTGTTGAATAAGAAGGAAATAATCCTTCTTATTTTGGTAGCTATGACCGGCCACCCACCCATCACATGGGTTTGGTGTTGTCCCTTTCACTTGTTCTTAACAAGGCATTAGGTTGAGTGTAGGTATTAGTCTAGTGTATGATTGTGTCTAATTCTCAATTAGAATAATACACAAAAACTAATCACCCTAAAATACACTACAAAACCGGTGCACCCCACTTAAAATGGGTGTCCATTTTATTTTTGCAATTTGTCATTTGTCACAAATATGACATGTGACATGTAACATGTAATCTTTGCTTATAAATGTGCATTTAACCAATTTAAATGCAATTTCATAACAAAGAAATTAGACTTAACATTTTAAGTCACATTTTATAATTACATGTAAATAAAATGGGTCATCTCATATTTGGTTAATACAATCCACAACAATTTGTAATTATAATCAACCAATTTTGCTTATCTCAAATGTTTCATAAACATAATGCATTATTAATAATATAACAATTAAATTACTAAAATGAATCTTATTTAATCATATTACAATAAGATATATTTCTTACTTACAATATAAACTTGGTTCAATTTAAGGGATTAATTAATCTGTACCCCTATACAATTAATTAATGTACATGATAAGGGGATTGTCCTTTAGGTGTGACCTCAAGGGATCAACTGATCACCACCGTCATACGACAATAACGTCAAACTCAATTGAGCCAATCATTACCGATTTATGTTGACCAGTTGACTATAATATTCATCATCCTTTTGTATTCTTATTATTGAGATTTAATTATGTGATCGCACTATTGTTGAGGACATTTACTCCAAGGACGTCGACCACTGACCACCGCTACATATTTCCCCCAAACTCCATCTCCTTCACTCGTTTACCTCTTCACTCCACCAGCAGCACCGACACCGACGACGACGCAATAACCACCACCAGCGGCGACGCCACCAGGCTGATATAATTGTAGTCTCATTTATCTGTTTTCTTTTTCTCCCCCTTATTTCATGTATTAAAATTCAGATCTAGTCATCCAGATTTTATGTAAGATTAAATTTGATAGGGTTTTTTGTTTTTTGTCTAGTGATTGTATTGATTTTGATATTTTGTGTTTCAGAAATTTTGTAATTAAGCTAATGAACCATGTTATGTTTGATTTCTGTGTAATAATATGAAATTTTGGATTTTTCGGATTGGATATTTGATATCGGATACCTGATCCGATTATTTATGATAATAAATTTCGGATATCCAACACTTTCGGATCAAAATGTGGATAATGAAATTTTGTTTTTTCGAATCTGATATTTGATCGGAAAATCGAAATCGGATCGGATTAATAGCAAGCTTATAAATCAGATGTATAAGTTGAAAATTAATTAGATTAATTTTCATGTGATTTTAGTGTTTTATTTGATAAAATCGATTAATAGCAACTATACTTTTCTCTAAAATGATTCGAAAAGTTTTAACCAAAATTTTGACATGAAGATGTTCCTGAAAATGTTCCAGAATATACAAAATTTTAATTTGTCATACATGAGAATATGGGGTTTCGGAAAGGAGGAACTGAACCCTATTAGATATGGTACGATCTATGATGAGTCAAACGAGTTTACCAAAATCATTTTGGGGATTTGCGCTTGAAACAGCAATTAGATCATTAAACCAAAACCCAACAAAAGCTGCTGAAAAGACTTCATACGAGTTATGGAAGGGAAAAGTCCCTAATTTGTCATACATGAGAATATGGGGTTGCGAAGCTTTTGTCAAGAACAATTCGACTAACAAGCTAGCTCTCAAGTCTGACAAATGTGTCTTTGTAGGTTATCCAAAAACAACTCGTGGATATTACTTCTACAACTCACAAGAGGATAAAGTGTTTACGGCTCGTGAGGCTATCTTCTTAGAAAGAGAGTTTATTTCTAAGAGACAGAGTAGGAGAAAATTTGAACTTTATGAGATGCTTGATGGAGATGAAACAATTAATCAAGTTCAAGAGCCACAATAAGAAGAAGAGACGCATGAAAGCGTTCCATCGTCGTCCAATTCCGAAGTTGTACAAAGGAGAACGTCAGGAAGAGTAAGTCGCCAACCTGATAGATACATAGGTATCATCGAAGGGAGGGACGGTGAGCTTGACATATTACTTTTATAAAGTAATGAACCTCCAAACTACAAGGCGGCTATGGTTAGTCCCAATTCCACATTATATCTAGAAGCCATGAAATCCGAAATAGACTCTATGCATCAAAATCAAGTATAGGACTTGGTTGATTTACCTAAAGAAGTTCGACCCCTTTAGTGTAAATGGATCTTTAAAGTAAAGAATGGCATAGAAGGGCATGATGATGTCTACGAGGCACGATTGGTGGCAAAAGGATTCACGCAAATCTATGGTCTTCATTATGATTAGACATTTACTCCATTGGCTATGTTAAGATCAATTCGGATAATGTTAGCGATTGCCGCATTTTATGATTATGAAATATGGCAAATGGATGTCATAACCGCCTTCCTAAATGGGTATTTAGAGGAGGATGTGTACATGACACAACCTAAGGGTTTGAAGATCCTAATAATCCTAACATAGTGTGCAAGCTTAAGAGATCCATCTATGGTCTTAAGCAAGCATCAAGAAGTTGGAATCATCGTTTAATCATGTGATAAAAGAGAATGGTTTCACTCGAAGTGTCGAGGAACCATGTTTATACATGAAGTTCAGTGGAAGCAAAGTGGTCTTCCTCGTCTTGTATATAGATGACATACTCCTCATCGGAAATGATGTGCCAGTGCTATCTTCCGTGAAGGAGTGGTTGGGAAGTCATTTCCAAATGAAAGACTTGGGAGATGCACAACGCATCTTAGGTATCCGAATCTATAGAGATAGGTAAAAAAGGATACTGGCATTAAGTCAAGAATCTTATATTGATAAAATTCTTCGACGTTTCAGCATGAAAAACTCCAAAAGAGGTTTCATTCCTATTGGTAGTGCGGTGGTTTTGAGCAAGTCACAATCACCCACCGAACACATGGATGTTGAACGCATGAAATCGATCTTGTATGCTTCCGCCGTTGGATCGGTCATGTATGCCATGATGTGTACACGTCCAGATGTCTCGTATGCTTTGAGCATGACAAGTAGATATCAAGCTAACCCAGGTAAGGAACATTGAAAAGTCGTCAAGAACATCCTTAAGTACTTGAGAAGGACTAAGGATTCATTCTTGATGTTTGGAGAGGACTCGGAATTGAGTGTAAATGGTTACACCGACTCGAGCTTCCAAACTGATAGAGATGATATGAAGTCACAGGCTGGTTTTGTTTTCATGATCAATGGAGGGGCAATAAGTTGGCGAAGCTTCAAAGAATCAACCATTGCGGATTCTACAATGGAGGCTGATTATATTGCAACATCTGAAGCTGCAAAGGAAGCTGTGTGGATAAGGCAGTTCTTAGAAGGACTAAGGGTAGTTCCTTTTGCCAAGGGTCCTATCACAATCTATTATGACAACAATGGGTCCGTCTTTCATGTAAAGGAGCCCAAGTCTAGCAACAAATCTAGACACGCACTCAGAAAGTTTCATGTCATTAGAGATTACATTGAAACAAAGAAATTAGCGATTTATAAGGTTGGGACAGACGATAACATTGCGGATCCTCTGTCCAAGCCTCTATCGCTAGCTAAGCATGACCAACATGTTGTATCCATGGGTCTTAAGCGTATGCCTAACATGTATTAGATTATGAGATATGTAATAACAACTTCGTTTTGATTATTCATACATGATAATCGCATTTATCGTTGAAAGTTTTATTCTAAACTTTCATTTACTTTGTTAAATTCAAATAGGTGGTAAGGACAACTTTGAACCCTATTAAAGTGAACTGGATTGACTAGTTTTAGCCCCTAGTCACTTACATGAGGTGACGTCTCGAAGTGACTGGAGTGTGATGCGATTGATGGCAAGTTCAAGTGCCATAGAGTCATATTAGATTACTAGTCGATCACATAGACAGACTGTATGGGACACTCTGTCGGGCAGTGACCGCTTATAGAGTTCTGGAAATTCATAAAGCCTAGTCGTGGCGAGATATACTATAATATTCTTAATGAGTCAATTCTGTAGACTAAAGACTGTTCGCCCAAGTCGGTACAGTTTCTAATTGACTTTTATTTTTGCCCCAAGCCATTCTGTAAAAAGGGGTTAATGGGTAATTATTGGGCCAAGAAGGACTGTGAGTGTACGAAGGGAATAGTGCGATAGGAATTGTCCAACCCCTTGTCAGGGTTAACAACTATCTCAGGGCCACTCGAGGAGTAGTAAGCTGGAAATGCGTGGCCACGCTCGGAAGGGATCTACGGTAGATAATTCAGGTCAGTCAGTTACTCTCCAGATCGAGGAAGCCACTCTAGATATGATCACATGCAAGTACGACCTACAAGACACCTTGCATTGAGTGGGAGATAAAAATAGGACAAGAGACTTGGTGACGCACACTTGTTGCGAACAAGTGGGAGATTGTTGGAGTGAGTGTTCTCAACAATAGTGCGATCACTTAATTAAATCTCATTAACAAGAATATAAAGGGATTATTAATATTATAGTCAACCGATCCACATTAATCGGTAATGATTGGCTTGCTAGAGTTTGACATTACTGTCATAAGACGATGGAGATCAGTTGATTCTTTGAGGTCACACCGAAAAGACGATTCCCAAATCATAAAGTAAATTAATTGTATATTGATACAGATTGATTAACCCCTTGGATTGAATAAGTTCAATCTGTATATGAGAATTATTTTACTATTATATGATTATATGAAATACATTTTGGTGATTAAATGTTATATTGCCAAAGTTGTACGATGTTTATGAAACATTAGAGATAAGACTAATTGGTTAATATAATTACAATAAGTTGTAAATTATATGAGATAGACCATTTCACATGTATATTTGTAGATCATCGATCACCTAAAATATTAAGTATGATTTCTTTTTTGTAAGATTGTATTTAATTGTTAAATATGATTTTATAAGCTCAAATACATGCTAATTGTCACATGTCACACATATGACAATTGACAAAATGTATAAGATAAAATGGATCCCATGTTAAACCATGTATAACTAGTTTTTGGGTGGTTGTAGGTTAGTATGATCATGCCTTGAGATTAAATGCTAAGACATGTTTAATACCTTAACTAACCTAAGCCTACACTAGCTACATGGGTAAGGGAGAAAGTAAGCATGCTTGTCCCCCTCCCATCTCCCAAAACTGGCATGCCCAAGTACAAAGAGAAGAGAATAAGTTATATTCTCCACTTCACATAAATGGTTATGTGTGTTTATTGATTAACTTATCTCACTAGAAAATAAGCACAAACAAGTTGTTCTTACTACATTCTCATACATACACACACCAAGTTATATTACTATTTGTAGTAGTGGTAATAAGGTGAAGGAGGCTTCTTATCACATCTAGTATTGTGTGATAAGGAGACGATTAGGTGCATCCAAGAGGAGTGTCTCTATACTTGGGACATAGGAATTTCATCCCTAGACCTATTAGATCAAGAACAAGGAGAGAAAGGAGTCCTTTCCTTGTGCCCATACTCGACACAAGCAATGTGAGGAAACCGTTCTTCTCTTTATCTTGTTTACTTTATTAGCATGTAACTAGTTCATAAGAAGAGTCTTATGAGTATTTATATAAACCTAACATGGTTAACGTCAATCGTTATCTATCCTTATGCCCAGATAAGAATTTGGACCATCCAGATAGGACGATTGGTCGAAAGGGTTAGGTTAGTCCTAGGAAGGCCGAATAAAACGACCAAGGAAGGTCGAGTAATGAAAAACGACAATTTTCACATACATATTATTCCATAACCTTGTTCAAGTTTCAACCTGGGTAACACGTAAGTGTACGTTCCCCAGCGGAGTAGCCAAGCTGTGATACACGGATTTGCGATCCTTTCCAAACTGTGATACACGGGGAACCACGGATGGAGAAACGAGGGACAAGCGTAGTGATACGCATTTGTGGAGTCGCCACCAAATTTTGTGGGAAGTTGGAACCGTTCGAATACTTCAAGTCATGTCAAGACACAAAGTCATGACATGAACAGTAAGAACTCGTTGCCCTTAACATTCTATGTCTATAATGACTCTCGAGAATGCCAATGAACACGGATGTTCACAGAGATCTGAAGTAAGGGGTGAGGGTGCGTTTTAGGAAGTTCTTTAATCGAATACCTAATCCCGTCTGCCCTGATAGCGGCCTCTGCTAATGATTAGGGAAACTCTTCTGTACTTGATATGTATTCGGTTATATGCATGCTATACAACATCCACGTTTTAATCCTAGCATGTGAGCTTAGACTATGTCGGTGAACATGTAGTTTAGCATTCAATTAGGTCAAATAGGATTTAGATTGATTGCATGTGAAAGGCAAATAAATCATACAATACAATGATTAAATAAACTGTAATAAATATTACAATTGATTACAACGGATTGCAGAATCTATGTCGGAAATATGCCCAAAAGGAAAGATTTGAAAAAAAGAAAGACTAAACGGATTAACAACGATATTAGGTTTAATATTTGATTAATTAGTAATTAAGCTACATCGGAACGAATCAGGAAGATCAGAGACAGAATCCAACTCAGAACTGGCGCAGCGTGTGATGCGTCCTCTGGAAGAGGCGCAACACTCTGTGCGTCTATTCTTGAGTTGAGTTTTGGCTTTGAAGTCAGAATCACAATCAGTTAGAATTCGTTGGTGTATTTCCGGTTTATTAGTGATCTACAAGTCGAATTGAAGTGATTTAATAGATTAAATATTCTAATTATATCAAAGACGAATCTAAAGATTAGATATGGATGGATCTGACCACTAAAGTCTCAAACTTGATCTAAAAGACGACAAAAACTCACTAATATTGATTATTAGGGATCTAAGACGAACTATGAAAAAGGTGGTTTAAATAAGACTAATAAAAGAGAGATTTGAAAAGGTTTGACCTAAATCAGATATGAACCTTACATAAATTAAATAAAGTACAAAATAAAATACAAAACACAGGATTAAACACCCTCAGATTTACATGTTGACGAAACAAGATTAACTAAGTTGCGTTTTAATGATATCTCGACTCGAATGTAAGGAAAGTGCCCTCGTATTATGATTAAAATCGATTGATTAAATTGATTATTGTTGAGTTGGTCAAATTGGTAGGTCTATGCAAAATGTGAGTGGTACCCAGAAGGATCTGAGTTTACGTGGTCGAGTGATCAAGCACGTAGATGTTAAAATGCTTAGAGCAAGGTCTAGAACGCAAAGAGAGAGAGAAACAAGGGGCGGAACACTCGCGTGTCTTAAAAGTGAGCATGAACCTCTCCTTATATAGGGAGAAATCCGAAGAGTTTTGGAATAACTCGAGTACGGAAAGAAATCTAGAAAATATTCCGGAAACAGGAAAAATGAGCTGGGGAAGAGGCGCAGCAGTCACTGCGACTCTTGGAAGAGACGCAGCACCCGCTGCGTCATCTCCCAAGCAGTTTCCTACTTTGAAAGAAAGATTTCCGCGTTTCGTTTTATGGAATTGCGGTAGATTTCGAATTCTTTTAAATAAAATACGGATATATTTTACTAAGAAAGATAATTTTTGAAATATTAAAATATCCGGAATATTCTCGAGCGTTCAGGCACGGTTTTAAAAGACAGTTTATAGAAAATGAAGCGGTTTTTTACCCGGATTCCAATTAAACTCTAATGACTATTAAAACTACCATATCGGCATGTAGATGACAACCAAGGGGTAGATACAAGTGTTTGAGCTATCACTTGACAACAAACTTATGAACTGTCATAAATCGTTTCGCATACCAAACATGCGGCCCAATCATTATAACTGGGAGGTTGGCGGAAGGTGTAGATTCGAGGTATCTACAAAGCCCCTACTTTGACTAAGGCAAAAGTAAAATTATAGCCATCAGGTCAATCCATGATTACAACCTGGCGACTTTGGCGACGCGAGGCGGTTCAAGGGGTCTGAACCAAGGACTTGTCGTCAGGAACATTTTAAAGTATGTCGACTATCGGGGAGGGTCGTTTAAAGTCCATTAGACTACGCATAAAAGCTCGCCAGCCATAAGAAGGAGTCATACCTGAGAATCTTCTTATGAGGTTGCGAGGTGAGGCTCGCCAGCCGTTGCATGGGGTACGTAATGAGGCTCGCCAGCCACTGGGAATAGTATCATATGTGAGAATCGGTTTGTCTATGTCTTCAGTTGAACTCTCGTTGGGGAAAGGGCGCGTGATAAAGCTTGCCAGCTGCTGAAAACGGTGCGTAGTGAAGCTCGCCAGCCATTGAAAGGGAACGTGATGAAGCTCGCCGGCGGTTGAATGGGCGCGTGATGAAGCTCGTCAGCCGTTGAATGAGCGTATGTGAGAATCTTCATGCCGTTGAATGGGCATGTTGTGAGAATCTTCATGCGTCTGTCTTCAGGTGAACTCTCGTTGGAATAGAGCATACATGAGAATCTGTTTGTGTCTGTCTTCAGGCGGACTATTTCTAGAGAAAGATATATTGCAAGGATTTGGGCCCACAAGCAACAGAGTTGTAATAACCAAACTCTTAATTAGAGCTCTGCTGGGGAAAGGGCGCACCAAGAGCTGCAACTCCGCTAGGGGTTGCTTGAAACCGCTTGAAAAAATTATTGGGGATTGCTTGACGTTGCTTGAAATCGCTGGGGATTGCTTGAAATCGCTGAGAATTTTTTTGAAATGACCAACGGTGAGAGACAGAAGAGCCAACATTCTTCTTACGCTATATGTAGGAGATCGAGGTAGAAGGCATCGATCCCCCAGCTTACCTCAAGGTGCTGGAGTCCAATTTTCCAATTATGGTTATTGCATGTGGCACCGTCTCGGCATGTAGCGTTAACGAGGGTGGCCAATCGGTTGTGGGCTACAGCCATTGAGACACTCGTAGTTGGCCGGGATCGATAGGTATGAACCTCTTGTTCTTTGTTTATTTTGTTGTATTTTGAGATGAGAAGTGATTTGAAATGTGTCATTTCTTTGCAGAGAGCCTGGGAGCGCGAGCTGGCATAGTCTCGGAGGGAGATAGCTCGTTTCTTGAGGGAGCTAGAGGACAGATACACTGATATTGTCGCTCTCGAGGTTCTCAATGAGCTTGGTTATGAGGATTAGTTGTCTTTTACTGTTTTGCTATTGGTTTGTACATTTTGACTCTGTTTTTGCACATTTTGGATTTTTTCTCGAGCGAAAGCCCCTAGTTCTGAAATTTTGACTTTGTTTCGGATTGTGAATTTGGATTATGGATTTTGGATTTAGCTTTGGCATTGGCTTTTGCTTTTGGCTTTGGCTTTGGCTTTGGCTTTGGCTTTGGCTTTGGCTTTGGCTTTTTCCTTGAGGCCCCAGTTTCTGAGTTTTTGTTTTAGGTAAGAGCCCCCAGATTTGGATTTTGACTCTGTCTTGGGCGAGAGCCCCCAGCTTGATGGACATGCCTTTTTTGGTTGTATTTGATGGCCTGAGTGTTTCTGCTGCTGAATGTTTTTTTGTCCCTGCAGGTTGGCCTAAAAACAAAACAGGTTTCGTAGACGACGGTTTTGCCGTCATGCTGCCGAAAATCACATCACATAGAAGTCACACAAATTACACGTTTGCATATTGGTGGCCTAAACTGATGCAAAACGAAAGATTGGATTTAAAGGCGCGGTTTTGTAAAAGAAGAAATGTATATTTGTTGAAAATGTATAAGAGTTTGAAAGAATGGAAAAAGGAGTGAAATGATTCCCCTGAATAAGTGTGCTCATTTTGCCGCGATGCCGATTGGTGTCTTGAACCCGGAGAGGATTAGGAAATCCGAGATTGATATCATTCCCTAGGCTGTCTTGGCACATGCTCATGCTTGCCATGGTGAGAAGCTGAGGATTTAGTTTATTTTGACAACATAGGGATATCCAAATGTCAAAATGCAAGAGCATAGTGACGTTCAATCTTAACTGGCCAGGGACCGGTTTTATTTCGTGTTGAATGAGCGACACGTGGGCTGCGCAAGGCGCGTTACTTTGTTTGGTTTTGAGAATTTGGATGACTTCTGCCAGTATAAGCCTAGTGCACATATGTCGGTTTCTTAGATGCTAAACAAGGGTGAAAGGAAACGGAATGGAGTTGGAGGTTCTATGGTTTTAGAAGACATTGGAGATATGTGTTATCTCTCTCATCCACCGAAAATGAATGAAACAGTCGTCCCGAAAGGCATGGAGACAGAGTAACTATGAGTTTATTCGTCTGAAATTTGTGAAAAGATTACTACTTGAGAGATTTTGTTTTGTTTGTGATTTTTGACTTGAGAGACTTTTTGGTTTTTTTTTTTTTTGACACTTTGTTGGGTTGACTAGATTTGTTTTTTATTCGAACTTGTTTGATTGGAATTTTTCTTCTTTTTTTTTGGATTTAGGTTTATTCGACTTTTGTTTGTCTTGTCTCGTGAACTTTTGAATCTTTGAGACTTTTGATTTGGGGTTGTTGGGATTTTTTCTTGGTTTGGTTTGAATTTGTGAGAGTTTAGGCATGATTGCACTAAAAAATTGTTTTGATCCTCCGGTGGGGGTATCAAAATGTTTGGCATAGGATGCAATTTCTGGTAGTCATATAGGATCTGACGAATCGGGTAGCAACTAAAGGTCACCTAGAGACACGGCGATCAAGGAATTTTTACACCACAATATATGGACACGGTGGTAAATGCACGCCCTCGTTAAGGCTTATTCTAAGAGGTCGAGTGATCTACGCTAAAGAGATACGACCTAAAGTATTTCAACGTCTATTCCACTAGTTAAGGGTGAAAACTAGAACAAGTGACTAATAAAAAGTACATGTGGTCATTTGTAACTCAAAGAGGAATAGGATGGTCCTATTTATTAAAATAGTGAATACAAACGGTTGCTGGGACATACCCCAAGCTACTGTTACTATTTGAGACTAAGCTAGGAGGAACAGAGGGATGGGGATGACAGCAAGAGAAGACTCTCCATGAACTTCGCTAGACTCAAGCTCGGACTCCGACTACGACGCCGATTCTGATTTGAATCTGTTGTCTTCCGATTCCCCCTTGAACATCTCTTTTTCACTTTCTAACACATGGATTTCTTCTTTGACTGGGGAGATGAGGTGTGAACAATAATCCAAGGTGGATTCTTCATCTGTAATCGTTAGAACTTCAAGAGGACTGTTAGGCTTGCTTCTAGGAGGGATGGGTAGACGACCATCCTCAATCATATTTTGAATGACATGTTTCAACTTGTAGCATTGCTCTGTATCGTGTCCTTTTCCTCTATGATATTCGCAGTAAGCATCTCCATCCCAGAACCTACCTTTTTTTTTCGGGTCAGGTGTAGGTCCTATAGGTTGAATTTTGCCTCGTTGTATCAATCTTTCCAGGGCATTGGAGTATGTGTCGTCAAGGTTGGTGAATTTCCTTTGAGGGTTGCTCTTCTTGGATGGTTCGACAATTTTGACCTCATCGGGTTTTTTGGTGGAGCCATAAGAACGACTCATTGAGCCTTGATACTCACGACCTATCGTTTTGGAAAAGAGTCCTTTTCGAATATCGTTTTCACTTCTTGTTCCCAGCACAGTCAACTCTTTGGAATACCTTATATTTTGGTATCTCAGATGGCTTGCATAAACGGGTCTAAGGATGTCCACGAATTTCTCTACAAGAGTAGCTTCATCTGGACGTTCAACAAGTTGTGTGCTAGTTTTCCTTCGCTTATTTTGGAAGTCAGTGAATCCTTCTTTCTCAGTAAGAACCTCTAGAGTGCGCTTATCGACTTGAATGTGATCCAAAGGGTTCTCATGCCCCTTGAACTTTGGGATGTCAGTCATGTTGAAGTTGGTTGGCAATTGCACGTTCACCGCTTCATACTTGCGATTATTCTCCCTATAAATGTCATCTCCTTTGAGATACATTAGTTGCTCCTCCAAGTATTGGAGTCACTTTTCCGCTCCAGTATGAACTGGCGGGGTATCAACTTCTGGTTGTCCCACGACGAGTGGAATGTTATCGTGTACACAGAGTCAAGAATCTCTGCGGGAGGCAGCCTTGTTTATACGGCAACTATTCGACTCTCAATGGCATTGAGGCGAACATAGGCTTGGTCTTGGCTCGTTTGGAGACGAAGGAGCGCAACTATAATTTGATCATTAACATTTGGCTTGGGTTGATGAACACTTGCTTGACTGGTTCCAGGCATCTTGAAAACTGAGCAAGAGACCGACGAGGAATTAAAACGCGATCGACCAATCTAGCACATTTACTCGAAAAGACTCGACTTGTGAAGTGGGAGTGTGCCACTGTGTTTAATTGAGTTTCGAAAATGATTGGTTTGAAAATATTTGTCCTAGACAACCGTAGTGTGGTTGTAAGAGTGTTGACTCGAAGTGGAGAAATTATTTTGACTAGACACTCAGACAGAGTTTCGACTCATTTCGCGCTTCTTTAGGCCAGCTTTGAATATGTTTTACAGTTTTAAAATAGGATTTTGATTTTGAAAATTTTGTCATGGCTTATTTACAAAGTGCTGATCATGTAAGGGTTATACACATTTAAACATGCATAATAACAGCATGCTAAGTGCATTTAAAATGGTTTTGGCTATAAAGGGTGGGTTGCCATACCAAGCAATCAAACTCCGGGTCTGTGGAGAGGTCCGTGTCAAACATGAGTAAGGCCGATTCTTAGTCCATTCGCCCGAGTAGTAAAAACCCTTGGTGCTAACAAGAGTACACACCGTGGTATGGTTAATGTCAATCGCTATCCATCCTTAGGCCCAGATAAAAATTTGGACCGTTCAGACTGAACGATTGGTCGAAAGGGTTGGATTAGGCCTAGGAAGGCCGAATACAACGACCTTGGAAGGTCGAGTAATGAAAACCGACAACTGTCTCATACATACTATTCCCTAACTTTGTTCACGTTTCACCCTGGGTAACACGTAAATGTACTTTCCCCAGCGGAATCCCCAAACTGTGATACACGGATTCGCGATCCTTTCCAAACTGTGATAAACGGGGAACCACGGATGGAGAAACGAGGGACAAGCATAGTGATACGCATTTGTGGAGTCGCCACCAACTTTTGTGGGAAGTTGGAACCGTTCGAATACTTCATGTCATGTCAAGACACAAACTGATGACAGGAACACTAAGAACTCTTTACCCTTAGCATTTTATGTGTAGAATGACTCTCGTGGATGCCAATGAACACGGATGTTCACAGAGATCAGGAGTAAGGGGTGAGGGTACGTATTAGGAAGTCCTTTAATCGAACACATAATCCCGCCCGCCCCGATAGCGGCCTCTACTAATGATTAGGGAAACTCTTCTATACTTCGTATACAGTAAGTTATATGCATGCTATGCAACATCCACGATTTAATCCTGGCAATTGAGCTGAGACTATGTCGGTGAACATGTAGTTTAGCATTCAATTAGGTCAAATAGGATTTAAATTGATTGCATGTGAAAGGCAAATAAATCATACAATACAATGATTAAATAAACTATAATAAATATTACAATTGATTACAACGTATTGCAGGATCTATGTTGGAAATATGCCCAAAAGGAAAGATTTGAAGAAAAGAAAGACTAAACGGATTAACAACGATATTAGGTTTAATATTTGATTAATTAGTAATTAAGCTACGTTGGAGCGAATCAGGAAGATTAGAGACAGAATCCAACTCAGAATTGGCGCAGCGTGTGATGCGTCCTCTGGAAGAGGCGCAGCACTCTGTGCGACTGTTCGTGAGTTGGGTTCTGGCTGTGAAGCCAGAATTACAATCAGTTAGTATTCGCTTGTGAATTTACGGTTTATTAGTGATCTACAAGTCGAAGTGATTTAATAGATTAAATATTCTAATTATATCAAAGACGAATCTAGAGACTAGATATGGATGGATCTAACCTCTAAAGACTCAAACTTGATCTAAAAGACGACAAAAACTCACTAATATTGATTATTAGGGATCTAAGACGAACTATAAAAAAGGTGGTTTAAATAAGACTAATAAAAGAGAGATTTGAAAAGGTTTGACATAAATCCGACATGAATCTTACATAAATTAAATAAAGTACAAAATAAAATACAAAACACGGGATTAAACACCCTCAGACTTACATGTTGACGAAACAAGATTAACAAAGTTGCGTTTAAGCGATAGCTCGAGTCAAATGTAAAGAATAAAGTGCCCTCGTAAAAGGATTAAATATCGATTGATTAAATTGATTATTGTTAAGTTGGTCAAATTGGTAGATCTATGCAAAATGTGACGGGTACCCAGAAGGATCTGAGCTTACGTGGTCGATTGATCAAGCCGTAGATGTAAAAATGCTTAGAGGTAGGTCTAGAATGCAAAGAGAGAAAAACAAGGGGCGGAACACTCGCGTGTCTTGAAAGTGAGCACAAACCTCTCCTTATATAGGGAGAAATCCGAAGAGTTTTGGATTAACTCGAATACGGAAAGAAATCTAGAAAATATTCCGGAAACAGGCAAAATGAGCTGGGGAAGAACCGAAGTAGTCAGTGCGTCATTTCCCAAGCAGTTTCCTACTTTGAAAGAAAAATTTTCGCGTTTCTTTTTATGGAATTGCGGTAGATTTCGAATTCTTTTAAATAAAATACGGATATATTTTACCAAGAAAGATAAGTTTTGAAATATTAAAATATCCGGAATATTCTCGAGCGTTCAGGCACGGTTTTAAAAGACGGTTTATAGAAAATGAAGCGGTTTTTCACCCGGACTCAAAATAAACTCGAATAACTGTCAAAACGACCATATCGGCACGTAGATGACGACCAAGGGGTAGACACAAGTGTTTGAGCTATCACTTGACGTAAAACTTATTCTTTTGCAGGTAGCTTTGAGTCGATAATAATACGGTCGTAGTCTAGATCTTGCCAGACTCTCGTGATAAGGCGTGTACCCGATTCAACATGTGACTAGGCATGCACACATCCAAGACTCGGTTGACAGAACGGAAGCCGAGTACCCTAAATCCGGCAGGGCGGCCAACGGCAGAGGCGAAAAATAATAAGTATATCAATCTTGGCAAGGCGGACAACAAAAAACGTCGTCACAATTACAAGTACTCATACTCCAACAATACAACCAAAAAAGATGAGAAATTAAGCAGAGGTCAAGCAAGTACGCTACATGCAATGACACTACCTTGCAAGAATAAAACATCTGACGACCGAGTCGATCAATGCTAACGCGTTCGCCTCCCAACAACGTCATCATAATCCAACCAACATATGTACATGCACAAAGGAATGTCCCCCGTCGCTCCGACATCAAGTCTAACGAGTATAAGGGTACAAATAGGAAATGAGAGTTCCATATCATCCAATAGATAAGACTCGACCGACCACTCAAGGCGTACATGACTGAAGTAAGTGAAATATCCAAAACCGTCACTAATCATGTGAATGAAGCATGTGAGATGCGATTTAGCTCATACATATATAATTTACGTCATTCCATAAGATTATAACTTAAACAAACCGTAAAAACTGTTACATATGAAGAATTATGAGAAAAGTGGGCAAAAAGGGATAGTGGGTCCCCAGCCAGGTAGATGGTCGGCGGCTGGCCCACCATCTGGGCGACCGAACACCATCATCAAAAACAAAACTTTATTATATGGGATTCCCCAGCCGATCGGCTAACCGGCGGTCGGTCGGCCGGATGAGCACCAATGCCACATCACAAAACTTTACTCTGATAGCATGGAGTTCCCAGTCGGTCGGCTGACCGGCGGCCGGTCGAACGGCTGGGACACGCACTCACCATCAAAACACCCACAAGTATACATGGGGTTCCCTACCGGTCACATGACCGGCGGCCGGTCGGCCGGCTAGCCCATCATTGCTCGAAAATTGTCCAATATAAAAAAAAGGGGTTCCCAGCCGGTCAGCTGACCGGCAACCAGTCGGCTAGCTCGGGCCTTCTGCTCCGAAAACCAACATTCAGTACTTATTTTAAGTATCCAAAACTCAAACTCATTTGTATTATTAACATAAACTCATCACTAAACATCATTCCAATCAATATATGGGTATCACACCAACCAATTAAACACAACAGAACAATTAATCAATCATTGATGACTTTAACACATGTTTATGCAACAAGAAGAAGGATTAGCATCCAAACTACCAGCTTCCATCACTTTAAGACATGTGAAACACAATTCCATCAATTAACATGTGAGAGTCATGAATTCAAGACGTTAATTAACAAGGAACTCATTTTTGTCATTTATTATTACCCTAGAACACATACGAAGCACATAAAATGTGATATCGAGTAACCCGTCTACATTACCTTATTATCACTTCAATTAAGCAATTCTTAAGCTAGCCAATGATTTTAACGGATTCCTTAACACAACTCTTCAAAATTCACCTTTTTAACAATATTTAACAAAGTAAGAAAAAATTGAGTAAAATATGGAAAACTGATCTAAAAATAAAGTCTAAATATTCAATATTTTCTTACCTAGAAAGAAAGAGCAAGGTGAGAGGATTCCGGAACACCAAACGAAATTAAATTTGGTTAAGAAACGAATAAGTTATGTCCGTCTTAAAATTAGATCTAAAAGACGAGTTTTATGAAAGTTGGAGGAATAGGATATTTTATTTTATCAAAAGGAAGAGGAGAGTGAGAGGATAAAAATGGTTTAAAAATTAGAGAAATTGGATAAGAGATAGGGGAGATATGGAGATTTAAAGCTTGAGGAGAAATGAAAGTTTTAATGGACTTAAGGGTTGATATAAGAGATGAAAGAGGTGAGTAGAGTTGCTGAAAAATGAGGAGGGAAGGTGAGGATATGAGTGGGTGATGCGGTTGTCGCGTACCCAAATCAATGATAATTACCTTAGTCTAGGCTAATAAGAAATGAATGTAGTTAGAGAAGTAGGGGTCGATCACAGGGAGACGGGAGTTACCAAATAATTTGTCATGCGGTGATTTCTATCAAGGTCGATTCAATTATTTGAGATTGGTTTTGGAAGTAAATAATAAATGAAGACAAATAACAATATTAGATAAATAACAATAATAAGAAAACATCCAGGGGATTGTTCATCAAGTTCATCAATCAAGGTAATAGAAGGAATGGGAAATCAATCAACAATGCAAATCACAGAATTAGGCACGTCCTTTTGGTCTTATACCTATCTTAGAATAATTTTCTAGCGGGCTCTCGCACTTACTACAACTTATTCTACCAATTATGCTTTAGCCAAATCTAACCCGGACTTTCTTTATAAGGATCAATTTTACCAAGGCTTTAATCTAAGGTTGTGGCAACAACAATAAATCAAACAATAATAATCACAAGCAAATTGAATGATAAGCAACGATCAATCAACATCTCATTTAACAACCTATTACATATTATGACAATTCATGACTCCATCCCCTACCCTTTAAATAAGAGAACTACTCACACAATATGGTAAACAAAATATCTAATAACAAGAATATAAACATGATAATGATAACAAAATGTAAAAACTTAAATAGGAATGAAAATACAAAGCAAGGGAATAAGATGTACCAAAACTAAGGAATAGAACTTGTGTAAGAAAGCGAAATCCAAAGTAACCCAAGGCAAGGCTTGAATTATTCCTACAAGATGTTTATAACCTAAAGTAAACTAAAATTAAGATTATCCTAAACTATTCTAAGAAGTAGAGAAGAGAAGAGAAGTTGTTTTGAAAATTGTGATGAGAGTTGTGATTTTCCAAGTTTGCAGCACCTTCTTTTATAGGCTCTAGAATCGCGTGCCATCAATGCCAACACTTATGGGAATTATGTCGATTAAAGAGGGGTATGTGAGGCGTCTTAACGTGTAGAATAGGACAACCCCGATCAGGTTTGTGTGTCCCCGATCAGGGACACATGATTCTAGCTCTAAAATCGACAATTTCGCTTGTTATTCTTCTTTGTATGCATCCCCAAGCTTTAAACCGTATAGGAGTCATGTATGAGCATCATTTGAGCCAAATTTCCATCTCATAATAAGCTTTTATCATGTCCCCAAGGGATAGGGGTTGGTGATAGGGGTCGTAGACGGCTTTTGATAAGGCATTGTAAAACTGTCGCAACTTGTGCATACGAGCTCAAAATGACTTAAAATTTGCTCCATTCAACTCCGAACCAATTAATATTTGTAGCATGTCATCTTAAGCTTATGTACTTGTCCTTCTTAGCTTCACCTTACTCGGTATTCCTCCAAATCACGGGATTTGACGTAGAAACCACACAAATCCTACAAATGACACTCAGAACACACGGAATACTTCAAAGAAGGGATTAGCTTATAAAACCACGATAAATAGTGAATAATAACATGTAAATAAGAGCTAATATGAGGGATAAAATTATATAAATGTTGGACACATCTGTAACACCCGGAAATGTACCCTATTTTTTCTAGTAGAAATATTTTACGAAATCTTTTCAGTAATTTTAAGTTTTAATTAAGAATTTTAAGTTTCGAGTCGAATTTAGAATTTCCGAGTTCGTATTTGGAATTTCCGAGAAATTCCATGAAAATCCCGTCTTAAGGCGAGTTTGACTTTCCTTGACTTTGGAATCGTCTTTGACTTCCGTTGACTTTTCTCCTATACAACTCACACTACTCCTTAACCTAATTTTTCATTCAACACAAAATCAAACACAAGCTTTCTTCCTCTCTAAGAAATCTCAACTTTCCCTCTTTGATATCGATCTTAGAATTGTCGTAACTTCTTCGTTACTTGATAGAATTTACGTAAGTTTGTCTTATTCTTCTTCCCGTACCTTCCTCTATCCGTATTCATTTAAAAGTATCGTCTTTCTCGCTTTTCAAGCTTTCCGTCTTTCTCAAGATGAACTTTATTCATCTTTTTACGATCTATTTGTAGGTGGTGACCTCCAAGATCCCGACAAAGACTATTTCCTTATAGAAGAGGAGCTTGACGATTAGTAGAGGCGCTTAAAGGTAACGGTGAAGGGTTACTCGGTATCATTTACGTGTTTTACATGCTTTATATGCTAGAAATCGTATTTAGAATACGATTAGGAAGATTAGAAATCATGCTATGATTAATGGATGATGTTATATGATGAATGTTGATGATATATATTGATTGTTGATGATTATTAGAAGCATATATGAGAATTGGATTGAATTGGTTAAGTGACCAAGGCTCACGTGTGAACTGGTGTTCCCTGCCGGTCGACCGGCCGCCGGTCTGCCAACCGGCTGGGAACACATCAGTAACACCTTTGGAAATTTTGGATTTTGTATGAAGAGGGGTTCTGAGCCGGTCGACCGGCCGCCGGTCCACTGACCGGCCTGGACCACTTTCTCTGTTTTTCTATGATTTTTTGGATTTTGCCCTGTGTTCTGAGCCGGTCCACCGGCCACCGGTCTCCTGCCCGGCCTGGAACACGGCTGTATATTTTTCCTTTAACTTCTAAAACTCGTAATTTATAATAGTTCGCATGATCCGTTTATCGTATAATTTTACGTAGTGACTTATAATATTCATGTTTTGGATATATGATATTTCATTCGCTTGTATCACATGTTTTGTGACGGTTTTTGCTATGTCCCACTTTGAGTCGGTTTTTACAAATGATACGGTTTGAGCACTATTTTGTCTTGTGCTTTGTATTCTCATTCCCTTGGCTACCTTCCCGTTCGTAAGGCTGGAATGTCGGAACGGAGAGGTATCCTACTGCTTAATGCATGTGTAGTGGGCATACGACGACGTTGTTGGGAGTTGAACGCTATGCGTTGATCGACCCGGCCGTCAAATGTTGTGTACTTGCGAGGTGGTGTTATTTGCATGTAGCGTACCGCTTGTTATGAGGCTTGAGCTCTTTTCCGCCTCTTTCGTGAATTGATCTACCGAATTTGGGGTACTCGGCGTCATTTGATTGATCGAGTCTTGGATGCGAAACGTTTATCGCATGTCGAACCGGAAAATGTGATTTCGGGATTCTGGCCAGATTTAGACTAGGATCGGATATTTATATCGTCGTCCTATCGGAGGAAATTAGTGCACATATACGAAATGAATTGAATCGTGTATGCGTTCAGGGAAATGTTGATCCCGTGGATGCCTGTTAATCATACTTGCAATGTACACGGTGCTAGTGCGTTTCATTTACCGTGAGAGATGTCGTCTTGTGTCGTCTTTGAATGCGTGATTTCATGATATTGTTCATGGTCATTGCATGATTGGACACCGTCAATGTCTTGGTCCGTGAATGGATGATAATATGTTGGATTCTTTGTGATCATCACATGACTTGACTTGATTTGTCTGTCGAGTCTCAATCTTATCAATCGTATACCGCTAACGGTGAGATGCAAGCCCTAGTGAGCGTATTCGATTGCCTAAGAGTGTCTTTTCCCGAGTCTTTGAATAACATGATGGAATCGGATTTGTAGACCATATGCTCTTATCATTATATCTCGTATTGCCTATCTATTCTTATTGTATCTCACATGGATATTATATATGCATGATTTTACTTTTGTATTTCCTTATATGTACGTTTAATGTGATATGGCTGGGAGAACCCGGAGTTACTCCCCACTGAGACTGTGGCGTTCATGTTTTTCATGATGAACAGGTTGCTTGCGTTGGATGACTTTTTGGATACGATATTTTGGGGTTCGGGTGTGAGCTAGCGGGCGTTGTCCCTGGAAGTTTTCACCTCTAGACGATTTTAGCTAGTTTTGCTAAACACTTGTTCTTTGCTAACATTTTAAGAGACCCCGTCTCTTTGTTGTATTTCCGTATTTAGTTTGTAATATTTTGACACTCCTCGTTTTATTTAACTTGCATGTATAAAGTTTTTAAAAACTACCTATTTCCGCAATAAAATTCACATGCTTGTTTGTTTTATATTTCCGCATTCGCGAGGGTTGTTCATCAGTTGGTACGATTTATCGCTCCCGACGCACACACGTGAACCCTTAACTTAAATTACTTGACCTTGAAATAATAAATGAGAGAGTTGGGTAGAAGTTAAGGACTTTACTTGGTAGTCTATTTGTTTATGCTAATTGATAGGAGTAACTTAATTTGTTTTTGTTTCTTATGAAGATGGTTAGACCGCGAGTAGCTGAGAATGTTATGATGGAAGCTCTTGCTCAAGTGCTGAAGAATCAGCAAGATGCCGCTCTAGCTAATGCCAACCAAGTTCCCCCTAGAAGGGAGGACAACCATCAGGGTGGCTATGCATGGATGGCGGGGCAAATTGCAAGGAGTAAGATCGTGCCTTATGGTGGAGAACCGGATCCTACGGAGCTATCCGACTGGTTCCGTGAGATGGAAAAGCAGTTTGATCTTTACCAAGTCCGGGAAGAGGATAAAGTGAGGATTGCAAAACACTTTCTAGTGCGGGAAGCCGACAACTGGTGGGCTATCACAAGTGCCACCGCAACTCTTGAAGAGGACTTTAACTGGGCTTGCTTTAAAGCTCTTGTGGAGGGTAGATTTTACCCTAAAGAGCTTAAACAGCAAAGGCTTAAAGAGTTCATTGATTTTAAACAAGGCAACCTATCAGCTCAAGAGTTTACTACGGAGTTTAATAAGCTCGCTCATTTCGCGTCAAGGCTGATCCGTGATGATGAAGATCGTGCTTTCTATTATCGTAATAAGTTGAATGCCGTTCTTCAAAGTAAGGTGAGAAGGGGTACCGCATCCTTTGGAGATCTTTACGATGATGCTTTGTGGGCTGAAAATTCAATGAAGGCTATAAGGGATGAAGCTTCAATGAATAATCGCTCTCCTTCTTATGCTCCTAGGCCGAATGCTTTTGGGAAGAGGTCGTTTATTCCGTCTCCTTCTAATTCCTATGCTAACAAGAGGAAGTTTAATCCTTCTTCCAATGCAAATACAAGGAATCCTGCTCCTTTTATTCCAAGAGCTACTTCAAATGTGGCTCATAGGCCTTATGTTCCGCAAGCTCAAGCTCAAGGTCGTTTTTGCAACTGTTGTAGACAACCACATCACCCCGGTGTGGCATGTTACAACCGACCTTATGTGTGCTTCTTCTGTCAAAAGGGTGGTCATCGTTATGACGATTGCCCCGATCGAAAGTTGCCCCCTCCTCCTTCTAAGCCTAAGGGTTCAATCTTTGTCATGAGCCGTGCTGAAGCCGACGCTCATCCCGAGATCATTACGGGTATGTTCTCAATCTTAGAGCAACCGTGTCTTATTTTATTTGATACGGGTGCTTCAATGTCGTTTGTGTCATCGACTTATGCTAATAAGTTATCTATCGAGCCTACATCTAGTGAGGATA